>VIAB01003120.1:133845-162731 GCA_009801035.1 Oophaga pumilio
TCAATTCTAAATATTTTTCTATTAAGGATATAGGGACGTGAACTATTTTCAGCATTCAGTTCTCCATCATCAACTACTTGACTTCAATGAATGGAATGAGGACTTACATAATGCAATCTTTGGACAATTTTAGGCAATTAACTCTTTCATTACTTTGCAAGAAGCAAACTAAATGACAAGTTCACAAGTTCACAAATCAACGATGACCAATAAGCAGGTAATAGCGATCTTTGAATAATAATGATGGAAACTTCTTATAATAGGAATGCTCAAAAGTCTTTAGTAACAAGACAGTAACTATACAATTAATCTGCTAAGGGTCTGTGTACACGTTGCGGATTGTGCTGCGGATCCGCAGCGGATTTGGCCCTGCGAATCCGCAGCAGATCCGCAAGTCATGTACAGTACAATGAAAGTGAATGGGGAAAAAAAAACGCTGTGCACATGCTGCTGATTTTTCAGCGCGGAATTAAATCCACAGCATGTCAATTCTTTGTGCGGATTCCGCAGCGTTTTTACACCTATTCCATTATAGGTGTAAAACCGCAGGGCAAATCCGCACAAAAACCACAGTAAATCTGTGCTAAATCCGCAGGTAAAACGCAGGTCATTTTACCTGCGGATTTAGCAAAATCCATGCGGAAAAATCCGCAAGTGGATCCGCAACGTGTGCACGGGGCCTTATGTTGGAATAATACAGTCTGTTGTGTTGCTGATACACCAGGCACCCTCTCAATGCCGTCAAGATGCTCTACCATTGATTAGTTTTTCTGGCTTGTCTCTGGTCTGCTATCGGAGAATGACTGCCATCACTACACCGGCCTCTTATGCTCCCGAACCAAAAACTCACACCAACTATAATCTGGAAGAGTTCCTACTGTCATTCCTAAACAGTTCGCACGAACACTGCTGTCGCTCCTGCTACCACCTTCATATTCTTCCGCTTCCACTCTATGTTCTTTTTAGTTATAGTGAGTGGACTTCTATTATCATCCCATCTGCTTCCTACTGGGTACAGTGGGACCAATTAAAGGAAAAAAAATAGCCTCCATTTCGCAGAAATCTTTATCACCCGGGAAGTACAGAGAAACTTAGTTTTGTTACAACATTGCAGGGCTCCACCTAAATGCTACTAACCCAATATCTCACTCCGTGAGAAAGCCAAAAGGCGAAACGTGCGCAGGAGTCCTGCGGTCCTTACTCATGTGTGTTGACCTCTTTTTCATGTTTTGTTGTTTTGTATATTCAGTGTATTTAGATGGTATTAATTACCTATTTATCCATTCATTTGGTATGTTTATATATCTTTAATTCTATACACCTTTTTGCTATATAGTTTATATTTATATAGAGACTATTAGTTTAGAGAACACAACACTATTATTATAATACTACCCATTTCTGATATGTTTGTCTTGAACTTTCTTTTGTGTATTGCCCCACATATTTTTTATGGATTATTTCTAATTCATTTTCTGAACTAATAGAGTTATATATTTTTAATATATATTTTTTTCTGTGTCTATTCAACCCCTCCTTTATTTGGATAATCGCATAATACAATAACTGCAGAAATATACAGACCTCAAAGTCCACTTTAATTAGGTGGATAATAGTCGACAGGTTTTTTTTTTATAAGTAATGCATCATCACAAAAAAAACAATTGATTAAATCAAGCTTTTTTGTTAAATGTGTTTTAAAAAATAGTTTTCCATATCACAATTTATGGTAGGAAAAAAATCCGAACTAGTGCAATTTTTTCTGTGACCACTATGCTAAATACTACACTCATACTTCCTGTTCTTTACAGATGACTTTTCATTGGTCGTTATCAATACAAAAGTATTACAATAAAAGCAAACAACTTTATGTATACTAGATAACACAGTACACACAATAAATGATGATCACAGCTCACCTCCTCTGCCTCTCTTCACAATAAGATAGGAGCATATGCCAAGAAAGCTCTCTTGTAGAAGTCAATGAATGACGACCAATCTTCTGTTTCCTATGTCTATATACTATTTGACCTGTACAGAACAGTAGGTATGAGTCTACTACAAATAGACCTAGTCGAAGGTATGAAAACTGCTGGACTGAATTTTTTTTAAAATATAGATGTGAAAAATAAAATGATCAGGTGAAATTATCAAGATGTCATTCATCATATGTGAGTCTTGAACCGACAGGGCTCTGGAATGAGATGCACCAAGCTTAATAAAAAACCTTATATATTTGGTGCATTTTTGAACTGTGCCTGTGCGACTAAATGAGCTGTGAACTATGAGTTTACCAGTTTTCTGGTGTACATGAAAAGGGGCTGGCACAAAAGGCCTAAAAGTTGCAAAATATTTTTGGCAGGAAGAAATAATTCATTTTTCCTTTTCCATCATCATCTGATATAATGTATGTTACATTGGTAAACGTCCCATTCTGTCTGATGCTCCATTGCCGCTGCTTATCTCTTACAACAAAAAATCGACGACAGATTGATTTTGCTAAAGGTGACTTCTCCTTTATCGATTCTGTGACGCTAGTCACTACTCACTGACAAGCCTCGAGGCAAAATAGTCAAGAGGTCCGAGATCAAAAGCCAGGAGGGCACATTATAGACAGAGAGAAAGGTGTAGTCAGAGCACAGTCTGAGGTCAGAATTCCAAGAAGGTAGCGGATCACGACAAAAGGGCTAGGCAAATGGATAGTCATGGCAAATCCAAGGTCGAGCAGCAAAGATCAGAATACAAGACTAGGAGCACAGAGCACGCCGCTTGAGCAAAGCTACAACTGGCAACAATCTAATGGAGAGAGCTGGCTAAATATTAAGGTAATTACCGTACTCTGAACAGGAGACACATAGATGATGTCTCCAAACAGCCTGTCCTGATTGGCAGGCTAAACTGTCACTCAAGACAGGGCTGATTGGATGGCTGAGCTGTCCATCACCATACTGACAGCCCAGCACATCCCTGTCGTATATTGGACTGTAGGATTTTATTTCACTGCATCAATACACACTGATAGGAAGAATCATGACAGATCCCTTATAAACTTACATGTAGTATTCCTATTGTTTTTAAAAAATATTTTCTTTAGTGGTTGCATATATGAGTATAATAAAGAATTGTGCCTCAGCTGAGTATAATAAACAACTGCTGCAGAACTTCTTTATTTACCAGATTATGGTATTTTACATCCATCAATTAATCGGTAGGCAGAAAGCGCCTCCTATTTCTTGCGCTGATGAGCATTGTGTTGAAAGGAATAACGTACCGCCACTATCAATTACATAGCATATTAGAAACGACCTCAGAGTTCTGTGACCTGTATAAAAGTACTTACTCTGCATTACTTTCATACAGTCATGATGTACCTCGGTGACTGCTATATGCTTATAATTTACAGTAGCCGGTACATTATAGCAGCTTAAGTGAAAGACTTTTATTATAAATGAACCTACATGAACATGAATTGAACATGAATTATAATAATCTTCTTATTTTTCTTTCTTCCTCAATATTTAGCTTATTTTCAATGGTAAAAGCACAAATGGTTAAAGTTATCAGGCAAAGAAATTTTGTACGAAAGGCTCCGTCATATATCTCTCTGTTGGGACAGGCACCATCAATCCGGAGTGGTCGGGTATTGGTGAGTATAGACTGTTTTATTTTATTTACACATTGTGAACATTTTGAAAAAAAGTTTAATGACTGCTCGTAACAACAATCAGCTTTCGGACTATTGAAATTTTGACCCAAAAATAAATTGAAAATCACCTGCCAAACATTCTCTCTTAGGAAGCTGGCCAAACCTTAACTTGGAACTGATTTCTATTAAATTTGTGGAATCTGAATTATTATGGAGATTAATGGTGTGTGCAGAGGTAAGGAGTTTCAGCCAAGTACAGTCAGATGGTGACACATCTAGAAAATGTTTCCTTTCTCTTTAACGTTTCCAAAATTCGTCAGATGTTAGATATGGCAAATCGTGGTGAATTAAAGAGTAGCCGTAATTTAAATTTTTATTTCATAAATCAATAGTACACATGAAAATAAGCAACTTTGTAATATAACATATCAGAGAGATCTGCTTCTCTCACCTCTGTGTCTGCTCTTTCATTCTCACTTCATGTGTAAAATCTGTATTCAGTGAAAGCAGATTTTCCCATTACTGAGAGAGGAGATGGCAGTTAGTGTTTATATGATTCTATGGAGGGAAGAGCTGGAGGCAGACAAAGCCATTTTACTGCAAGTTCTATAGATACAGTTCTCCGTAGAACTATATAAGAACCATCTGCCATCTCCAATGTCAGTAATCGAAAAATCTGTGTTCACTGACAACGGATTCTACCAGTGAATTAAGAATTTAAAGAATGAGTGATCAGTCCTGGAGGAGAAAGAAGCAGATTTCTCTTATAAGATATAGCACAATGTTTCTTATTTTCATGTGTACTATTGTTTTATTAAAAAATAAAATCAACTTTCTTTACTCTTCTCCTTTTAAAGGGAATCTGTCAACCATTTTTTATATGTAATGTGATAGCAACATGATGTAGGGACAGAAACCCTGATTCCAGATATATTACTTAGTTTATTGATTGCAGCAGTTGTGATACAATCTCAGTTTTTTTTATTGCTGATCTAGCAGAGCTTGGAATGCTGAGCCCTGTATAGCCCCACCCACACTGGTGATTGGCCGTTTTCTGTGCACACCGTATATTGGCAGAAAGCTGCTAACCAATGGAGGGGACATGCTTGGACAAGACAACTAATCCTTTAATGATAATTTCCTGCTGATAAAACAGTGATTTTATGGAAGCAGCAAAAACGCAGCACAGTAAGTGACATATACCTGGAATCAGGTTATCTGCCGCCACATCATGGTGCTCTCAGATTACATAGCAAAATCCTGTTGACAGGTTTCCTTTTAAGTAACAATGTTCCTGTGTTCACAAATTGCAAATTTCTCACTAATATTTTGGAACATAGAACTTAAATGGTCTCTGTCAGCACAGAATGACTGTTAAAACAAAGTAGAGGCGCTTGGTGCACAATTGTGTGGTGCAACATTTAAAGGGGTTATCTGGGACTATTTATTTACAATGTGTTCCTAAGAGCTAACAGGTAGGTATTTGCTGTCTACAGTGGGGAAATTAAGTATTTGATACACTGCCGATTTTGCAAATTTCCCCACCTACAAAGAATGGAGAGGTCTGTAATTTTTATTGTAGATACACGTCAACTGTGAGGGACAGAAAAGTATCTACGATAAAAATTACAGACCTCTCCATTCTTTGTAGGTGGGAAAACTTGCAAAATCGACAGGGTATCAAAAATTTTTATCTTTAGGAAGCAGCAAATCCAAATAGTAAAGATGGCGGCAACACAGGTGCAAAATGCTGATGAGACAACCACTCACAATCTACTAATTTATGGAGGAGGTGATGCTTAATATTAAATTGCACCAAAGTGGCTTGTATAGGGCGCTGGTCACACACAGGTAAATCACAGTGTCTGACTACCAGCCTATTACCTAAAAGCAAACATTTTTTTCCCTCTTTTTGCGGCTTTGCTTTTAGTAGTGTTATGACTCACAAGTGTGAGCACTCTTGTCGTGGGTTGCGAGCTTGCACATCTTGGCCAAAATATCTACCAAAACCTCATATATTATGTATATTTTTTTCAGAGTTCAGCCAAACCCAGCATTATTGACCTTTTAAACAACGGTATGTGTTCTCATGGGGTGCACATAGATAGTTCTAGGCAGTCCACCTAATCTAATAGTATGGGCGTCACTAATAGGCTGTAAGCCAGACACTGTGCACTGCATGCGTATGACCAGCACCCCATACAAGCCGCTTTTGTGAAATGTAATACTACGCAATCATCCCCTCCATAAATTGGCAGGTTGTGAGTGGTTGTCTCATCAGTATTTTGCACCTGTGTTGCCGCCATCTTTACTATACGGTTTTGCTGCATCCTGATAGTGCATTCGTTTCAAGACCTGAGCAGGTAAATACTGCTGCTTTTTTTGCTGTATTAAGTCTTGAATTTTTGGAGGATTTTTTATTCCTATTTTTGTAGCTTTGCTATTAATTTTACTTATTTTCACCACTCTGCCTGCTTGACAGCCTGCTCCTTACTGCCTAACTGCGGGAAGCCAGTTGTCAATCAGCATGAAGTGGGCAGTCATGTCTAGAGATGAGCGAACTTGTTCGGGAAAATGTTTGCCAATCTGAAATTCGGGACGAACATTGCACATTCGGATTCATGTTTGGATTCCCGTGCATTTTCCTCAAAATCGAGAAAATTTGACCAAAGATCGGTAAATGATCGAGTTTCCACTGAGGCTGTCTACACACAGCGGCTCTGTTCTGTGGTAGCTTTACCGCTGGTAAGATCGTTATTGTCGTTCAGAGTTCTGTTGGGTCATGCTGTCAAATGTTAGTGTGACCCTGAAGCTGCGACTGTGACCCACGGTAAAAAGCTCACAGCAGGTCACAGGCATCGACTGATGAGAGACGACTACTACTCCCATCAGCCTACGCCTGTTGTTGCTGATAACAGCAGGAGTAGGCAGCAGCTGATAGGTGTAGTCATCAGCCGGTGCCTGTGCACAAAGTAAAGGAAAAAAAAAGTTTACTCTCTTTACACCTAATCCCTGAAGCCCTTGACTTCTTTACAAAATAAAAAACATGTGATGCCCATGTCACCTGGAAAATTGAAAAAAATAATAAACCACCATAACTCTTACCTACCCACCTTAATCCATACTGTCCCATGACTATTTGGATCACTTGTAGAGCAGTCACATCAGCTGATGCGACTGCTTTAACTGGCAGCCGGCGACATAACGACAGGAGCATGTAATCACTCTTGCAGTGTGTAGTGCTGAGCTGCAGTAAATGAGGTCATCAGAGTTCATTAGCTGATGAGCCCTGGTGACCTCACTTACGGCACCGTAGTATGAGAAAGTTCTAACGCAGCAGTGGTGCTGTGAGTGGGGCCACTGGGGCTCATCAGCTGATGAACTCCAGTGAACTTTCTCACCTCAGCTCAGCTCTACACACTGCAGAAGTGATTACACGATTCTGTAAGTGTTGCCGGCTGCCGGGTACAGCAGTGACTGCTCTCAAAGTCATCAGGTTTGTCGGGGGACATGATGGATTATCTCTTTACTTCAGACAGGGAATATAGTTGTTTATTATTTTAATTAATTTGCAGGAGACATTGGCTTAAGTGGACTGGGTGATTACGTGAGTATGGTTTTAATGTAGAGACAATAAAGGAGTATGTTTTATTATTTCAAATAAAGGACTTTATTCTAGGTGTGTGTTTTTTATACAATATCACTATAGGGTTAGTAATGGGGGTGTCTTATAGATGCCTCTCCATTGCTAACCTCTGGGAATGATGTCACCGGACAATACAAAGGTGACATCAATTCCACAAATATTAATTCCACTTGCCACACCCACATAACAAATGGGAAGAGCTGGACAAAGAGTCAGAATTGGTGTATCTAATAGATGCGCCTTTTCTGGGTCGGCTGTGGGCTTCTATTTTTAGGCAGGGGAGGCCAATATGCATGGCCCCTTACCAGCCTGAGAATACCAGCCTACCAGCTGTCAGCTTTAGCTTGGCTGCTTGTCAAAAGTAAGGAGGACCCCAAGCCATTATTTTAATTACTAATTTAAATAATTAAAAATACGACGTGGAGACCTCCTTATTCTTGATAACCAGCCTTGCTAAATCTGACAGCTGAGGGTTGCAACCTGCAGCTGTCAGTTTTGCATGGCTGGTTATCAAAAATACAGGGGAACCCAAGTCAATTTTTTAAATTATTTATAGCACAATTGATGGGTCAATTGATACCACTTTTCCTGGTGTCTGACCCTAATTTTTGCTTTTGTGCCCCCTGAAGGTGTTGTCTATGCCTTTGGTTTTGCCTCCCACTGAATTCAATGGTGTTTGGTTATATTTGGCGAACTTTTCGGAAAACATTGGTAAGTTCGGCAAACATAGAAGAACTGAACCTTAAAAGATTCGCTCATCTCTATTCTCGCTCCGTCGACAGAGAACTTCAGAATAAGAAGGGCTGTTCTATTGATGTGGAGCAGCAGAGTCGCTGGCAGGAGCGTTCTGTGGCCACTCTGAGCTGGTGACAGGTACAACAGGAAGGTAGTTGCCTCTGTTAGGCGCAGTAAAAAAAAAAAGAATCCTGCACAACCTGCTTGTTTTCCTTAATCTCCACTCCCCCTTCTTTGATTGACAGCTATAACTTTATAGAGACAGAGACATAAAAACCAAGCTGGCAAGAAAATGCCCTTAAATGTTTGCCCACACCTTTGTGCACCGAGCACTTATACCAGGTTGGCACGGTCATTCTCTGCCGACAGAGTCCCTTTAACAAATGAACAGGATTTTAACAAACCAAATTTAAGGACAGAGTAAAAACTGTGTAGCTGATATTGATTGCTGTTGCTGTTGTGCTATACATTTCACCAATAGGAAAGCAACTGAGTGTAAAAATTGGTCCACTATTCTATAGCTGCCATGGCCGGCAGCGTGCCTTCTCTTTGAGCTATTTTTTTATGACTAGGTCCATGTAGATACCCTATAAAAAGCTCATACATAGTATGGTAGGGGAAATTTCAAGTCAATTGTAGGTTTCTAACTCCTGGGAATTCAGGGCCTTGTTTCAAATCTATTGATCCCCTTTCCTAATCTTTGTATTACTCCGGCTGTAGAAGCTGCCAAAGTTGCAACGGCGAAATGGCTTTTGAAATGAAATTGTAGGGGTATTTTTTTTAACGAAATGTGTTGTCAGAGTAATGATACTATACATGTAAACTATCATTACAATATAGGAAATAGAATTGGCGAAGCCGCTAGCTGGCGATGTCTATAGATAGGAAGAAGATTGATACTATGTGATACATTGTCTTGACGAGACAATGAAAAATAACCTACACGGCAGCTGTGTCAATATCAGACTTGGTAATGTGCTGCTGGCTGCGGCTTCCATTTAATCCACTTCTCTTTTTTTTTTCCTTCCCCCGCTCGCAGACGATAAACGCTTGTTGCTTTTCTCAGGGGCTGTCCGTCAGTCCCTGGCCTTGCAATATTCCTCCCAAGCTTTCCGACGTGGCTTTCCATTTATTTTAAAAATACCATTTCACAGGCTGCTGCCTTTAACTAGCTATTATACAGTGCTCGGCTCGACTCAGGGAGATTGAAAAGTGACAGAAACAACACGTTTTTATGAGAATACAGAATATTGAAAATGAGGCCTGCTTTTTCCCCCACTCTCTCTACAGATTGCAGTTTTCACGACAGCTTGTATATAGCATCCGCTCTGCCGAGTGCATTTGTAGTAACATTGAGGATGTCACTTACAGCATTGTGTGGAAATTGGAATGCAGTGTCAGCCTGCCTGAGAAGTCTTTAGTTTGGGTGCTCCAGGTTAATTTAAAAGCTACTGCATTGCAGCTGGTGACGATCAGAAAATCGTTCATTTTAACCCCTTTCTCAAGAGGGATGAGTAACACTTTGGAAGAAAAAAAAAAACTGACTGGTCAACATGGAGTTCAGGAGAAGCAGATGTATGTGCAAGTACGTACTATGAGCTATGCACTAACTTCAAAGGGCTTTTCCACCAGAAAGTGATGGCAACGACATATAAGTATCATCCTCAACCACTAAACCCAAGAACAAGAGCCACAATGCCACTTCCAACCAGGTGCTGTGTGTAATGTATGACGCTGAAAGGACAAGTAAAGATGAAAAGACCACTTTAGGACTTACAACCCTATGATCCACTGATCGATGGAGATGCCAAAGATGAGGCCACCACGTGTGTATATCAATATATAAACCCTGTACTAACTAACTTAACCACATGCCAACCATTGATGAGCATACTCCTTACGAGCTCCATCAAACAAAAGAATGCAATCTGATGTTTTGTCGAATAGGACTCGGACCATTATTATACTATGGGCCTGTGCTGATCAGTGTTGTTTTATCTCATCCAAAGAATTGGGCATGAGAAAAAATTCACAGCATGCTGCTATCCACTACTCAGATAACCCCTTCTCAATCACGTTTCTCCCTTATAAAAAAATACCGGGCAACGTTCCAGTACTGTTTGCGCCGGCTCTCCTGGGGCTCGTGTGACATTGGCTGTAGTGATTGAAAGACATAGTAATCAGTGGCGGCTTTCGAACAAATTAGAAGGAGGAAAGCTGTCATTGTTCTCTCACTTCCTCCGGGTGTTTGATTTGCCTGAAGTAGGGTAGAGTGAAGCTACCGCCTATTGGCTGCAAGGAATATGTGGCGTAACAATGTCACGTGAGCCCTAGGAGACCCAACACACCTGGAATATCGCCCATTATTTTATAAGGGAGAAACATGATGATTGAGAAGGGGTTGTCCAAGTAGTGGACAACCCTTTTAAATAAAAAAAAATAGATTCACATATTAATCCCCCACTTCTACTTCCATGTTCCCTTGGTGTTTTCTTTACTTTCTCTACTGTTCTCAGAGGTGACACTTTGGTCACCCCTGTGGTCACTGATTGGCTGCAGTGGTCATGAGCCGGCCATGTTGACCACAGAAATAATTTATTTTTATACCAAGAGAAGTGTCATAATCTGAACATGTCAGCATCAGTCCAAAGTCCTGGCAGCTCCAATTCTGGTTTGTGTTTAACACAGTACATACGGTAGCACTTTCAGTGTTAGGAAGTGACCAGTGTTGCTTAAGAAAGGTGTAGCTGGCATTCTCATATCAATTAGATAGCCCCTATTTCTGTGGAAACTAATGCGCAGACACACAGAGGGGGGCTTAGCTATAGAAATGAACCAGCTATTCCGGCAGCCCCCTTTACACACAGCACTGATACAGATAGGAGTGTAGATGACACCGGAAGCTTTTTCCTGTGAAATCCAAAAGTAAAGCAGCTGGAATGAGAAGAGAGGTACTGATGTTTTCAGGTCAATACTTCTTTTTGAAAACACCTAAAGATTTTTTTTTCCAAGTGGAAAATTCCTTTATCCGAAGCGTTAAGCATTTGCAATTAAAGGATAATTAGAAAAAGGCGTGTTTGATTTCTATACCTGAGCTGAATTGGCACATCAGTGGGAATATTGGGGATGATAAACTAATTAATCTATTACCAAGCATATCCACGAAAAAATAAAAAAACGCTTTCGCCCTAACATAAGTTTACATAAAAAATACATAAAAAAAGACTTTCCAGATACCAGATTTCAAGTCTTCCAATTTCGTAAATGACCCTTGTTTTCTTCCGAAGAGAACAATCCATCTAAGAAAAACAACTAATTACAAGCGTCTCACTATTCATCTGCAATTTGCTTTATAAATCAATTTGTGAATGATTCAGTAAGCTGTTCTGCCAAATGTTTTTTTTGTCAGTTAATTCTGAGAAAGATATTCACACGGGGACCAAAGAGACACGGGTTCCTGAAGAGGCATTAGGAGACACTAATAATCTGTAAGATACTACCAGAGATGAGAGAGACTCTCAAATTAATTTAGAGAGACTCTAAGGATCGGAGAGATACTCGGAAACAAATCGATTCCAACAGACCAAGAGACCGCAAGTAATTGAGAGCCTCTCGGTGGGAGCTTAGGATGGGGGATCTATAGAATGTAAAGAACTGGTCTTCTTTATTTTTGTACGTCATTAGGGTATAGGTTACCACCATGTATCTGTCACTGTAGCTTAGTGTCCTGTTTGAATAGAATATTTTGACACGGCCATTTATCTGGTTTCAAAGTAACCGAATGGACACATATAAACAGGGAGGAGCGCTCCGATAAGTGGGTCAGATAAACATTATTTATGGAGTGCCCCGCTGAAATATTCAGAGCGCTGTGAACAATAAAATACATAAAACATTAACAAGGGCTCATAAAAAACACAATCAAGCAGCAGAGAGAAGCTGCCAAGATACCATTAATATACAAGCTTGTTAAAATAATTAAGCTTTAAAGAGACAGTGCCGCCGCAGCCTGTTCCCGTTAACTCTGAAGTGACATGATCTTTTATTTTGCTATTATTTTTCTTTCCCCAGTAATAGTGCAGTGATTAGAATTCCTATTAATGCAATTAGGATGAAAACTGTACCGGATCTCATTAAGATAGACTTTTTGTGATTCAGGAAACGTTGACGTGAGCAATTGCTTTGCCATCGAGGGCTTCACTACCTGTGACTGGAATGCCAATTAATTCCAGATCTGCTATGATACCCCACAGTAGCTTTATTCATTAAAGAGGCAAAGTATTTAGGGCTAGAATTTCCAACTATGAACATTTTTCCTTTATGTATAAATGAGTCAGTAACATTGAGGGCAGCCCGGGATTATTAGCTTTAATTAAAATGTGATATCAGTAAATTGTGACTTTTTGTCAAAAACAATTAGCAATAATGTACAGCTTATTGGGCTAATTAAACGAGTTTTCTATGCCAGACAATTTCTTGCCACTTGTAGCCTTTCTGTAAATTTCAGAGACATGTCCAGTATAGCTATGGGCACTAAAACATTTTCTGCACCACCCAAAAAATACCAGCTAAAGTGAAGCTTCCATCGCAACATCTGGTTAAAGTTTAGTAAAGGTATCTACAGGAAAGGTGGTCATATATATGAAATAATTGTCAACAAAATGCTTTGCAGTTTGCCCAGCCGATACCTTGGCCAAATAAGCATATTTCATTGGATAGGGGTGAAACCACTGCCAGAAACCCATTGACAGCAGCTTATCTCCTGTGAAAAAAGGGAGCTGGCATGTTGGATTTCATCCATCTTCCAGTGGGGAGTCCCTGATACACTTTAGATCAATGCCGGTTTGTCCAAGTTTTGTTTAATGCATAAAGGCACCATCATTATATGCTGATCATGCTACCATTCAAAGATAAGATTAGCTGTAGCTGTCTGTCACATGCACCAGAATGCCATCAAAGGACGCTAGTATGTGCCAAGATCACCATGGAAGCACTGCAAAGGGGTCTTTGTAGAATGGAAGTCCCCAAAATGTACATCTTTATATAGAGATGTGTATAGTGAATGTTTTGTGTATATACACATCTATAATTCCCCCACATGTATGCCACATGGAGCGAAGACCCTCCTCCAGCTTGATGTCTGCCATGTACTAACTAGTCAAACAGGTTTATTGAGGGGGTGTATATATCATCCCCCACACCTGGGGCTGGACACTCTGGACATAAAAACCAAGGGACAAGTGCTTTTCTCTCTCTTTTGCTCTTGCTGCTGGGGATGATCATGGACACACATGGATGGGCATTCTTATTAGGCCATAGAAATAGTGAGCCATAGGTGGGAGGGCTGATATTGCATGTGTGATTTGGGTAGCTTGGGCATTTAATCGTGGGTTTTTACTGTGTGATATTGTTGATATTACTGTATTAGCACTGTAGTATCTGTATATATGTGTATATATATATTTATAGTCGCCTGTTTGGGTATAAATATATATGTATGTAATAGACTGTAGACTTGTGTGTGTAATAAATATCCTTTATTGATACACTGTTTTGTCTCAGCTAGTATATAATATAGGAAAAGATAACATTAAGGCATTACTAAGTGGATATTAATTATTAATAGTCAAGTTAATAGTTAATATCAGACCTCAATAGAGGTGCAGGGAGAGTTTCACCTTTGATAACTGTAATTTGTAGTTATTTTTGTTGTAAACTCGCCCCCTTCGACAGTCTTAATTTGCAAATTTTGCTGCTGATCTGCGGTGGAAACATAACAAAATTATCAAAGAACTTTCTGAGGATCTGTAAAGAAGAATTGTTGCTCTATTTAGAGATGGCCTAGGCTATAAGAAGATTGCCAACACCCTGAACCTGAACTGCAGCATGGTGGCTAAGATAATATGGCGGTTTAACAAGGCAGGTTCCACTCAGTTCTGGCCTCACCATGGTCAACTAAAGAAGTTGAGTGCCCTTGGTCAGCATCATATCCAGAGGTAGTCTTTTCAAAATAGACGTATGAGTGCTGCCAGCATTGCTGCAGAGGTTAAAGGGGTGGGGGGTCAGATTCTCAGGGCTCAGACAATTTACCACACACTGCATCAAATTGGTCTGCATGGCTATTGTCCCAGAAGGAAGCCACTTCTAAGATGATTCACAAGAAAGTCTGCAGTTTGCTGAAGACAAGAAGACTAAAGACAAGGCTTACTGGAACCATGTCATGTCGTCTGATGAGAGCAAGATAAATTTATTTGGTTCAGATGGTATGGCAGCAACCAGGTGAGTACAAAGATGAGTGAGTTTTTCCTACAGTCAAGCATGGTGGTGTGAGTGTCATGGTTTGGGGCTGCATGAGCGCTGCCAGGTGTGTGAAGCTACAGTTCATTGAGGGAACTATAAATGCCAACAAGTACTGTGACATACTGAAGCAGAACATGATCCCCTTCTTTCAGAAATTGGGCAGGACAGTATTCCAACATAATAACGACCTCAAGCACACCTCCAAGACAACCACTGCCAGGTGCTGGACTGGCCAAGCATGTCTGTCGAACAGTTAAAAAATATTTGGTTTAGGTACCATAACAGTACACGAATCCGAACTTGGACTCGAAACCCATTCACATAAATGGTAGACCCAAAGATCCAGTGTTTGCCACGCTGTCATGTGCATGATCGCACAGCAAACAATGCCTCTGATCGACGGTAAGATTATTACCGCATGTCAGAACCCTGTGGTTCCCATGCTGTCAGAAAACAGCGTGAGCTGGAAGCTGTGTCCGGATGTAAAAAATTTACCTCCGGTCACAGGCGTCAGCTGATGGGACTACTACACCCATCAGCCTACACCTATGGCCCCAATAACAACTAGAGCAGATGACTGCTGATGGGAGTATTCATCAGCAAATGCCTGCACTATAAATAAATGCATTTTAAAAAATTGCATGTGTTTCCCTGTATTTTTGATAACCAGCCAGGCAAAACTGACAGCTGTGGGCTACAACCTTCAGCTGTCAGCTTTAGTAAGGCTGGTGGTCAAGAATAGTGGGGTCCCCATGTCATTTTTTTTTTTTAATTATTTAGATAAATAATTTTAAAAAATGGAGTGGGGTCCCCCCATTTTTGACAACCAGTCAAGCTAAAGCAGACAGCTGGGGGCTTGTATTCTCAGGCTGGTAAGGGGCCATGGATATTGCCCCACCAACTAAAACAGCCAGCGTGCAGCCACCCCAGAAAAGGTGCATCTATTAGATGTGCCAATTCTGGCGCTTTGCCCGACTCTTTCCACATGCCCTTTGGTGGTAGTGGGAAGTCTATAAGATGCCTCTCCTACTAATCCTATAGTTATATTGTAAATAAACACACAATCAAAATACAGTCCTTTTTTTAAAATAAAAACACACTTTTACTTTTTTATTTAAAAATAAACACAGTTATACTCACCTAACTCCCATTGCATTGAAGCCATGGTCTCCTGTAAAAAACAGAAAATAACGAACAAAAATACTTACCTAACACCCATTCCATTGAAGCCATGGTCTCCTGTAAAAAAACAAAAATAAAAACCAACCATATCCCTCACCAGCCAGACATTCTGTCTCATGCCGTAATCCAAGTCTGGGATAAATAGTTTACAACCTGGACGGTGCCGAGATGTGACCATCCAGGTTGAAAACCACTGAAGAATGAGCTGATGCGAGTGCAGCCTCTGTGACTAGTGGCGACGTCATTGAGGTTACCACGTTCCCAGCCGGTCTCCTCAGTGAGTTCACCGCAATTCACTGTGAGGAAAAGTCTCACGGTGTAGCGCTGAGCTTAGTGACTTCACCACAGTTCACCATGAGAAGAAGTCCCACGGTGCAGAGCTGACCTCAGTGAGTTCACTGCAGTTCACCATGAGAAATTTCTCACAGTATTAATGTTACCGCCAATCTGAGCTGCCGGTGTTTCTCGCGCTGTCATGTAGATTACAGCGTGAGAAACACCCAATCTTCGGGGTGCTGAAACAGAGCAGTAACAAGGATGTCCTGGTGAAGTCCATGCTCAGTGTCCATGCTCGAGCAGTTGGTGTTCGGTATGGACCTTGAACTTTAGTGTTCGAGTTCGCCCATATCTTATCATGACAGCATGTGCATCGCATATAGAGTGACTGTAGACTTTGCTCTCAAACCTAGACAACCTATTTAATGCCTATGGAGAGAGGAAGAGAAAGAAAGTCAGGAGAACAGTGAGACGTCAGGCAGATGATGCTGCAATTAGTTACTCTCTACTCACTAGCTAAGAGAGAAGTGAAAATTAGAGACAGAGTCTGCAGGTCGGAAAAGTGGTAAAAATGAAGGATAAAACTGATATACTTACCAGAAATATTGCCACACCTCATGTACATACTGTACTAGCAGGTTATTCTGAAAACATATATAAAATAAGAGGTAAGCGGTAAGCCACCACATTTATGTCAATGATGAAACCCTCACAAACATATGCACATGAAATTGACATGCTATGGATAGAAAAATCTGCAAAACAGTTAAATTTCTAGCCTGAAAAATAAAAACAGCACATTAGCTTGGTCAAGTGTGTGCAGAAGTTAGATTCCAGGAGAAGAGTTAACTCCTAACATCCCAGTCAGCTCACTCCAGCCCACTGATTTCTTTACTGCAGTCAACTGTTAAGCTACTCGCCTCTCTTCCACCTCAACTCTGGACAAGGCTCTTATCAGTTGTATAGAATCACATTCCACTGTCACCCAGCATCAGTCAGTTTCCAAAGCAGTTCTACTAATCAAAGCTCTCACTTTTCTGAGTTGTGTGCTTCTTTAAAGTCAATGATATCACAATATGTAAATAAGGTGAACAGTGTAGACTCCCAACAAACACTGACAGACTGTTAACATGTGGTAGCAGAAAAAAGTTATGCACCAGAGATGTCATGCAAGGAGGAGTGCCACTGCCTGTCCTCAAACAAATAAGAAGTAAGGTGATTGCAGAGCTATGAGCTGCTCAAGAGACTACTGGATATACTTTAATTTCAAGTTGTATTCTGCTAGGCTGTCAAATGTTCTGCAAAAATGTGTAACCTAAGACATATCTGATTTTTGTCCAATTGGCTCTATTAGGATAGTCAAATTTCTTGAGCAAAATAATAGTTTTACTAATCATAAAACTGTCTGATTTGTAAAAATTATGAGATATAGTCATGTGCAGGGCACCCTTCCAATATTTGTCACATTTAGTTTTGCTTTTCTGTAGGAGATAGAAGATGAGGAAATATACAGTCATGGCCAAAAGTTTTGAGAATGACACAAATATTATATTTTCACATGATCTGCTGCCCTCTGGTTTTTATGTGTGTTTGACAGATGTTTTTATCACAGACAGAAATATAATAATTGCAAACATATGAGTAACAAAAGCTTATATTGACAGTTAGAATGAGTTAATGCAGCAAGTCAATATTTGCAGTGTTGACCCTTCTTCTTCAGGACCTCTGCAATTCTCCCTGGCATGCTCTCAATCAACTTCTGGACCAAATCCTGACTGATAGCAGTCCATTCTTGCACAATAAATGCTTTCATTTTGTCAGAATTTTTAGGTTTTTGTTTGTCCACCCGTCTCTTGATGATTGACCACAAGTTCTCAATGGGATTAAGATCTGGGGAGTTTCCAGGCCATGGACCCAAAATCTCTATGTTTTGTTCCCTGAGCCATTTAGTTATCACCTTTGCTTTATGGCAAGGTGCTCCATCATGCTGGAAAAGGCATTGTTGATCGCCAAACTGCTCTTGGAGGGTTGGGAGAAGTTGCTCTTGGAGGACATTCTGGTACCATTCTTTATTCATGGCTGTGTTTTTAGGCAAGACTGTGAGAGAGCCGATTCCCTTGGCTGAGAAGCAACCCCACACATGAATGGTTTCAGGATGCTTAACAGTTGGCATGAGACAAGACTGGTGGTAGCGCTCACCCTGTCTTCTTCGAATGAGGCGTTTTCCTGATGTCCCAAATAATCGAAAAGGGGATTCATCAGAGAAAATAACTTTACCCCAGTCCTCAGCAGTCCACTGCCTGTACCTTTTGCAGAATATCAGTCTGTCCATGATGTTTTTTCTGGAGAGAAGTGGCTTCTTTGCTGCCCTCCTTGAGACCAGGCCTTGCTCCAAGAGTCTCCGCCTCACAGTGCGTGCAGATGCACTCACACCTGCCTGCTGCCATTCCTGAGCAAGATCTGCACTGCTGGTAGCCCGATCCTGCAGCTGAAACACTTTTAAGAGACGGTCCTGGCGCTTGCTGGTCTTTCTTGGGCGCCCTGAAGCCTTTTTGGCAACAATGGAACCTCTCTCCTTGAAGTTCTTGATGATGCGATAGATTGTTGACTGAGGTGCAATCTTTCTAGCTGCGATACTCTTCCCTGTTAGGCCATTTTTGTGCATTGCAATGATGACTGCACGTGTTTCTTTAGAGATAACCATGGTTAACAGAAGAGAAACAATGATGCCAAGCACCAGCCTCCTTTTAAAGTGTCCAGTGGTGTCATTCTTACTTAATCATGACAGATTGATCTCCAGCCATGTCCTCATCAACACCCACACCTGTGTTAATGGAGCAATCACTGAAAAGAGGTTAGCTGGTCTTTTTAAGGCAGGGCTGCAATGATGTTGAAATGTGTTTTGGGGGATAAAGTTCATTTTCTAGCCAAATATTGACTTTGCAAGTAATTGCTGTTAAGCTGATCACTCTTTATAACATTCTGGAGTATATGCAAATTGCCATTAGAAAAAGTGAAGCAGTAGACTTTGTGAAAATTAATATTTGTGTCATTCTCAAAACTTTTGGCCATGACTGTACATCTATTCACTCTTTATACAGAATTAGGGCTACAAACAGAGCCAGGACGTAAATGTAAGAAAGGACACATCTGTATGTATATTTAAAGGTATTGTCATTACATTACTATGTCTATATACCCTATTAGTGCAAATTTACATCATACATAAAGCAGGGCCATCTGCTATGACCCATTATGTTCCAGAGCAAAAACAGCAAAAGAGAAGCTCTACTGTAGGTCATGTTTTCAAGATTTCCTTGTATTGCACAGGTGATAATTTAATCACCTGCACAGATAATGATTCCAGCACCTAGTGCAATGCTAAGGAAATCTTGAAAACGCGCACGGTTTGCGGCCCTCGAGGAATGCAGTTTGAGACCCCTGCTCTAGATCTATTATTCCCAACCTATTACATGGTCAATCATTCATTTATGGCCAGCGCTATACTAATTCTCCATTTCACCAGTAATGTAAGATGTCATCCCATCCCTGCGGTTCACCAAACCACTTATAATAAGACAACCCCTTTAAATAAAATCAAAATGCATTCAACATTTTTTCGTAAAATACTTATTTCCATAGTAAGGTGGAGAAAAGACATCCAATGTTGATCTTGAAGATGACAAATCCGTCCAAGATTCCTAACCTCATTTTAGTGTGTAAATTACTTCTTGACACCAAATATTGCAATAAATGTAAAAAATAGCAAATTTGACTTTGGCAGACTAGAAGCCTCACAAGTTTTGTGCCTTGTACTGTATGACAGCATTTGGCTTTTCACTATAAACCGTGTTTTGTGTTATAGAGATCTTGATGTGATATTAATAATGCTTAACACTGTCTTCATGTAAAAGAGCCTCAGATGCGTAGAGTAGAGTAATCATCATCTGAAAGTTCTCCTGTCCTTTGTGATGGTCCGTGAACAATATTTAAAGTGACTTTTCAATTAATCAGAGCTCTGTGAGGCTGTGTTTTTTATTCATTTGCTGGGAGTGGGGAACGTCCTGCCAATGCACAGGATTTTATCTTATGCCGTCAAAAAGAACATAGAAATCAATTTTTACCAGTCTGAGTTACGACTGGGAATCTATTCCTTTTAGGTCAGCCAGAGAATTAATCTATTGAGCAGCTCCACAAATCTGCTGACATCTCAGCATTTTGAGAACACTAATTTTTCCTCCTATTTCTTCCTGTGCTCTTCTCGGCTGCGGCCAAGAGAAAACATTTACAGTGGCTTAATCTCTTCTTCGAGTCCTTTGTTATTGGTGAAGTCTTTGGATTTCAATATGCTGCTTCTTTAATGCGCTGAATACTTCAGCATTATCAAGAGGAAAGCAAGCGGAGAACTATTGATCTACGCTATATATTTTCTTTCTTGCCCTTTTTTTATAACAAAACCCAACAAGAAAATATTGCCATATTATTTACTATTTTCAAAAATAGTGCATTCAACTACACATAAATGTAAGCACCTTCCATGTTACTCTCAGATTGTCCTTCATTGAGGTTATCAGTAGCAGTGCTCTCAAAATGGCATCATTATAATTAACTCACAGTTATGGTCAGTGTCTCTAGTATTATGGCATTGTCCATTGGAGGTTTAGATAGTTTGAGATCCACTTCTTGTTCTATCCACTGTGACTAGACAAAACATTGAAGGGGCCACAATGTTCCTTTCATTCTAATAACTCCCATTTTAGACAGGACTGGCCCACAGGAGAACATGGGACTTCCCTGGTAGGCCTCTCTGCAATATGAGTAGTAGCTGGCATAATACATTCATACAACAAACTGTCCAGTTTATAATTTTATAGAAGCATAACTAAATTTATGAATGAGAATAAAGTGACTAGACCAGGGGTGCACAACTTGTGGCACGGGGGTCCATATGCACCCCTTTATGCTATTCTGTGTGACCCCAACCATGTGGACAGAAAAATGGTTATCAGGCAGGTTAACTATATTGGAGTATCCACGCACAGAAAAGTAGTGACAGCAGCTGAGTAGCAGGACTGAAAAGTACTAATGGTGTCCTGTGTAGACATCTCTGAATGCCTCATACATCAGAAGAATGGGATCTCTTAATCCGTTTGGCACTCCAGAAAGGAGTATGTGAATTAGACAGGTGGATGTGTCTATGGCTCGCTCCACGGTAGTTTTTGGGAGCTCTGAATCATTAGACATTAGGCTAAAGACTCATTATCTAGAGAGCATTCATGACCTCTTCCTATTTAGGGTCCATTTACACAGTTTTTTTAACGAGGATTTAAAAGAGGATTTTACTGCAAATACACATAAAAATGCATCAAATACACTTTGAATAAGCGTTCTGTTAGTTTTACTGCAGAATGTTCAAGATAATGTGAAAAAATCAGCACCGTGTATACTAAAGGTGCTTTTTCCCATTAAGTTAAGTTGGATACATTCAATGAGTATTTGACATGGTTTTTGATGAGAATTTAAAAGCAGAATCTATTACTAAATCCTTGCAAAAAAACACAGTGTGAATATACCAGCTGACTTTTGGAGTCAAGAACCCTGTAAACGGAATTTTGTACCTATCAGACATTTATGGTATATACTTTCAATATGCCACAAATGTCACATAAGATAATACCCCTTTCATTTTTATTGCGGCCCCTGGATTGGTTCGGTATGGCAATGTGGCCCTTGGACCAAAAAAAAAGTTGTGCACCCCTCGTCTAGACAAATATTGAAAAGGCTATTGCATTCCTTTTATTCTAATGGTCCATTCTCGCTTGGACTGGCCCAAAGAGGAACAGGTAAATTCACTGGTGGACCTCTCTACAGGAGTGGGTTCATACCCCACTAAATGAGTAGTAGTTGGCACAATACACTCATTCATACAACAAACTACAAAGTTTACAATTTTACAGAAGCATAGCTAAATTTGTAAATGAGAATAATGTAATTTTTGCATGCAGCTAAACATTGAACCTCCAGAGTCAATGTTGCTGGTGGGCCCTTAACACTCTAGCCTAACACTACTACCATTGATCAAAGATTGATATTCTAACCAAATGATATGCCTTGAAGAGGTATTGGCACTGGTTCTCCCGGGGATGGCATGACAGCTCTCGTTTCCTTTGGATGTGTGTGATTCATCCATAGGAGAGGAGAGTGCAGCCAGAGCCAATTGTTCTCAGAGATTGTGTGACATAACAATGTCACGTGATCCCCGGGAGAGCTAGTGCCTATAACGCTAGAATGGTGCTGACACATCAGGTGACTATAAGGGTTATTATTTGAAGAGCAGCAGAGTTGGTTCAGTGTGACAGACAGGCAGTGACCACAGGAAAGTTCAAAACAAATGTATTTTAGTGTCCAAAGAAACTTATAACTGGAACACAAAAGGTATTCTCCGGATTGCAGCCGGGAAACAAAACAGTCCGTAACCGAGACCAGATGCCGTGGGTGACTGCACTGCTGTGTCACGCTGAGGGGTGCCAGGCCTTTTGGCTCTACTTGGCTTCGTGTTACTTCACACAGGCTGAAGCTTTGCAGAGCCTCCTGCTCTGCAAATTTGCAAACCAAGACTGACACACCCAACCCTTTGCTGCAGGGTCTTTAAAATGGAATCTGTGGCCATAGGCCACTTGTGAGACCCTGCCTGGAGGGAGCGACCTGCCCCACTACCATCCTGTAGATTACTCCAAAAATAAAAGCCCATGCCGGGTTTTTTTAAATCTGCCTTGGGCAAATAGCTTGCTCAAGACCAAACTTACTTTTATTTTGCACTGCAATCGCAGCTACAGTACAGACCGAAAGTTTGGACACACCTTCTCATTCAAAGATTTTTCTGTATTTTCATGGCTATGAAAATTGTAGAATCACACTGAAGGCATCAAAACTATGAATTAACACATGTGGAATTATACATTACACTTTACAAAAAAGTGTGAAACAACTGAAAATATGTCTTATATTTTAGGTTCTTCAAAGTAGCCACCTTTTGCTTTGATTACTGCTTTGCACGCAGAAAAGGTGAACGGATGGACTCTACATGCCTGGTTCCCACCGTGAAGCATGGAGGAGGAGGTGTGATGGTGTGGGGGTGCTTTGCTGGTGACACTGTTGGGGATTTATTCAAAATTGAAGGCATAGTGAACCAGCATGGCTACCACAGCATCTTGCAGCAGCATGCTATTCCATCCGGTTTGCGTTTAGTTGGACCATCATTTATTTTTCAACAGGACAATGACCCCAAACACACCTCCAGGCTGTGTAAGGGCTATTTGACCAAGAAGGAGAGTGTTGGGATGCTACCCTAGATGACCTGGGCTCCACAGTCACCAGACCTGAACCCAATCGAGATGATATGGGGTGAGCTGGACCGCTCACAGCTTCAATTTTGAATAAATCCCCAACAGTGTCACCAGCAAAGCACCCCCACACCATCACACCACCTCCTCCATGCTTCACGGTGGGAACCAGGCATGTAGAGTCCATCCGTTCACCTTTTCTGCGTGCAAAGCAGTAATCAAAGCAAAAGGTGGCTACTTTGAAGAACCTAGAATATAAGACATATTTTCAGTTGTTTCACACTTTTTTGTAAAGTGTAATGTATAATTCCACATGTGTTAATTCATAGTTTTGATGCCTTCAGTGTGATTCTACAATTGTCATAGTCATGAAAATACAGAACAATCTTTGAAAGAGAAGGTGTGTCCAAACTTTTGGTCTGTACTGTATATCTGTGACTGCAATGCACTCCAGCAGTCTTAGTACGCTTCTATGCGCATCCTGGGGGACACAAAGTGACCCTCGCATATAACACCTGTCACTATCTCACATATTTTCAAGGGGGAATATAGTGATTGAGAAGGGGTTGCCCATATAGTGGACAACCCATTAAGGCGTATAAATTGGGCAGGATTTATTTTTGCATGTTTTTCATGAACTGCTGTTACCTGCGCACTGGGTGGGTAGCATCACCAGGTATTATAGGTGATGATTTTAACAAAAGAACATAGTCTTTGCCGCAATTTAGCAAAAATTGTGCTACAAAAACACAAATGATGCTTGTCAATAAAACCTAATTTTACTCTTGCTTCAATAAAAGGAAACACAAGTGAATAAATCCTTAGGGTCTACTCAAGTCAAACTTACACACAGTTGCCAACACCTGGCTCATTTACAGATTAAGATGCAACATTTTAGGTGCTGTCATCAAATCAATAACAGAGTGACAGTAATTTAGATGTACGCGTTACGCTGTCCCTGAGTCAGAATTTACCTTCAAGGGAGACATATACCCATCAACAGATCATAAAATCTTTGATAGTCTGACAAATCCATTGTTTCTATATTATACTGCACATACTTTGAGATATTCAGTTATCAGAGTCTAGAAACTAATGCAATAATAACCTGATCTTAGAGTAAAATGATTCTATGTTATAAGCTCAGAGACATGATCCCATCAATTCTACAATTGCTAGACAAGCGTTAAGATAACAATATGGAAGAAAGATGTCCTACACACATCTGTATTTAATAAGATTGTAGCACAATATAGCACATGATTATTAAAGGGGTTGTTGTCCACTGCTCAAATTATAAAATGTCTATAATAAAATATAACATACATGCTTAGCTACTGGAGACACAGCACCTACATTGCTGGTACAGCGTCAGACAAGGAAGTTATACTGCAGCTTCATTTGACCTCGAGTCAACAGAGTAGCACCTTATCTTCTCTGCTCTGTTGATGAGGCATCATTGTTGATGTCTTGCTGATTGACAGCCAGCTCCTCACAGTTGTGCAGCAGGGAGCCAGCTGTCAATCAAGCATGACATCAGCAGAGACACCCTGTCGACAGAGCAGAGTTAGATAAAATAAGCTGCTCCGTTGATGTGATGTCACCGGTGACCGCTTTGAGCCAGCTGAGATCGGCCCCAGGCAAACCAGGCAGGTAGTTGGTAACTAACTGTATGTCTGTTTTTAGCCCCATATGGAAAAATAAGCGAAGTCCCATTTAATAGCTGTTTGGAGCTCCTTTAAATGCCCTATTAAAATATTTATATGCTTTACCTACTTTTCCTGTAGCTAAATTCTACTGGAAATGCAAACATTGTAACTAGTAATTCAGACAAGCAAATCAAATAACAAAAAAAATCATCAACAAAATGTGCAGTTAATTTGTTTTCTATGAAAAATTGCCAGGATCTCCTGGAGGCATTTTGTTGTGTAGGTTTATTTGACATTACACGGCTGGAAGGTAGGATGGTGTACTCAGAATTAAAAATATCTGGCATTTAAAAAACATTTTACATATCAAGACCACCTGTCACCAAAAAAGTAAAATCCCAACTTTTTATGTACAAAAATAAAATGCCGTATTTGTGAGCAACAAAGAATATAATGGGCAGTGATGTCTGTGAGGTTGGCCTCATGAATGGATGGCATAATTCCTACTTTTTCCATCCTTTTAGTTAAAGCTATTTCTTTTTGTGAATACATGCATACATAGTAAGTGCTTCAATGGTTACTGTCGATTCAAAAATGTTGTATTAATCAATAAAACAAGAAAATATAAGAATCTTTATGATGTATCTCACCAGAAAATCTTCTTCATCTATTTTTGAGTAACTTCTTTTTCCCTTCTTGACCTCTGTCTCCTAAACTCATCATCCTCAGTAAGGGTCCCGTTACACATAGCGACTCACCAGCGATCCCGACAACGATATGCACTTGTCAGGATCGCTGGTGTGTCGCTACATGATCGCTGCTGAGCTGCCAAACAGGCAGCTCAGGCAGCGATCTGGGACAGCGACACTGCGGGTAACAAGCGACGCACGTCGCTTAGTTACCCGCAATGTACCTCAGATACCAGCGCGCTTGTGCAGGGGAGCTGGTAACCAAGGTATACATCGGGTTTCCAGGCGCCGCTCGGCGCTTAGTAACCCGCTGTGTACCTTGGTTACCAGCTCCCCTGCACAAGCGCGCTGGTATCTAACGTACACATCGGGTTTCCAGGCGCCGCCCGGCACCTGGAAACCCGACGTTTACCTTGGTTACCAGCTCCAGCTTGCTTATCGCTGGTCTCCCGCCTGTTACACGCAGCGATGTGCGCTGGCCGGCGGGAGACCAGCGATCAAAAAATGGTCCAGGACATTCAGCGACGATCAGCGACACCCAGCAGGGGGGCTGATCGTCGCTCAGTGTCACACTAAGCGAGATCGCTGCTACGTCACAAAATCGGTGACGTTTCAGCGATCTTGCTAGCGATCTCGCTATGTGTAACGGGGCCTTTAGAAAACAGCTAAAATCCTTCTTAATTAAAAAAAGACAAATTGCACACTCACTGATGTGTCAGATTACAGTTGTCTATTAAAAGGGGAGGTGAAGGAGGGAGGAGCAGAGTGGGAAGTTGAGTGAAAGAGAGAGGCGCAGACACAATTAGACTTCTTCCGGGTAGATGCAGACGACTGTTTTCTGCCCATCCAAGAAAATCAGTCCAAGTATACTAATCACACTCGGATCATAGTTTGATCAGAATGTGATCAAAATTTTCTCGGAGGCGGAGAGAAGAAGAAAAAGTTTATGTCATTATGGCAATCCTTGAAAATTGGACTGGACTCAGATGTCATCTGAATGTATTCCGATTTTCTTTCACGGACCCATAGACATGAATGGGCAAGTGCCATCCAAGCTGCATATTTTTCCTCTGACCACTCGGCCCCATGAAAAAAAAACAAACATGTACAGCCCCATGGAAAAACATGGCTACAAATTCTATCCGTCAACACCACAGATAGCACTCATCTGATTAAAATGGTCATCTGCACGAGCCTGTCTAGTAATTACAAGGCAAGGGTCACACTACTTTATTTTCTCTCATCCGAGAAAATCGGTCTGATTATACTAATCACACTCCGATAATGCTTTGATCAGTGTTTGATCTGAGTATGATCATAGCGTGTTCAGATTTTCTCGGATGAGAAGAAGAAGATGTGAAAAAAATTTCTCCATCTTCTCCATTCTGTCAGTCAGTGAAAATCGGACTGCACTTTAAGTGCAGTCCAATTTTTTCCACGGAGTCATTGACTTGCATGGCTAGGGCCGAGTTCACATTGCGTTGCGGGCAATGCGCTGACGGCATCCGTCACATAGTGGCACTAACGCTATGTAACGGATGCGTTAACGCCGCCATTGCCCGCAATAGTAGTAGCGCATCCTAACGCATGCCGAAATCGGCATGCGTTAAGCGATGTGCCGTCATTCTGTGACAGACCTCAGACGCGATCTGCAGCGTTCGGGGTCCGTCACTGCTAGCTCAGAATAGAGACGCTGCGCTAGCATGATCGCATAACACGATCACAAGATGACACTAGAGTTAATGCAGTCCGTCAACGCTATGTGTTGAACGGACTGCATTAACGCTATGTGAACCTAGCCTAAGTCCGATCTGAATATTGGATGCAAGAGTGTCTCCAAAAAAAAAAAGTTGGACATGTGCATGGCCTCAGAATAACATTGGTCTGAGTGTGATCTGATGTTATGTCAGATCACACTTGGACAGTAAATGCGGTCATCTGCACAAGCTCTTAATCTCCTCCTAGAACTGAATCAACAGCTACACCGCTATCTATCATGCTGCTGCCGCTTCTGAACATGTGCAGCATATATACAGGAGACCATGTATATGGGACATCCTAACAGTCAGTCTCCCCCCACTAGCACAGAGACAACTAAAAATTAAAGATACAGTATACAAGGGGAAAACCATATTAAAATCCAGGATATAAGTGACATCATCGCCAGAAATAGTGTTTTTCCTCATGTACAGACACATGACAGCTTGTTTTGAATAGTCACTTGAAATGACATGCACAGTTTAGATGTGAAAAATGAAAGCAACCCTTAATCTCCAGCAGTAAATGTAATTATATCATAATGTATAATCACCATTCGTAATCTTCTCTGTTCTGCTGCCACGGTCTCCATCCATTACTAGTGCACCATTTTCCTCTTTGCAGAAATTGAAGCCACAGAGACATGTGTGGTGCTGTATTTTACTCCATGGAATATAAAAAGCAAATTAGGCATGGTTTAGACTTTGCTCAGAGCTTGCCATGACTCTACTGTAGACTTTTTGGGGGCGGGGAAAAAGGGACATCGGCCACAAATAGGCATCGGTGACAGAAAGGGAGATATTTGATGACAAAACAAGCGAGTAAGAGAAAAATGATTGCCACACAACTGTGAAGGCTCTCATACATGGTGCTTGTGCAGACGGCCATATTTTTGCTCCGAGTGCAATCTGACGAAACATCGGATTGCACCTGGGCCAGTGTTATTCTATGGGGCCATGCATATGTCAGACTTTTTCCTTGGAAAAAATTGCCGCATTTCCAAATTTGATCCAATATTCCGATCGTACTTGGTCATTCAAATCAATGAGTCCATGGGAAAATGGGAAACATTGGACTGCACGCGGATGACATCTGAGTGCAGTCCTATTTCCACACACTGACAGACTACAGAAGATGGAGACATTTTTCTTCTCATCAAAGAGAATCAGATCACACCATACTGACACTCTGCTCAGACTCTGATTAGAGTTTGATCAAAGTGTCATTAGCATAATTGGCTCAATTCTCTTGGATGAGAGAATATACATTCATCTGCACTTTTTCATACAGTGATATTTCACATCAATATGAAAAGCTGAATTACTGTTGGAATATGTTTGGAGCAACAACTCCATTCCTGTCTATGAGTGTTTAATTGCTAGATTTGTTCGCTGTTTATAAAGTTACAAAAAAAAAACTCCCAGAGGCTCACACAGGGAAAGCATGTGACTGTATTCCCTGTTTTACTGTCTCTGTGTATGAGAGAAGCAGCCTGCTACAGATGCTGCACAGATAGAGACACAAAAATGATTTATTTTTGATCTATTAAACTTATCATATATTGTTCCTGAATAAACAAGTTCTGTTGTTACACACTTGGAGACTATCCTGAATAATTCTCTGCCAACAGGTTATGGGCCCAGAGTGACACAGAACCCCAGA
>VIAB01003121.1:12851-22981 GCA_009801035.1 Oophaga pumilio
CGGGACAAGATGATGTTTTCAGCGGTACGTTTATTTATATCCGTTTTTTTATCGCGTGTTATTTCAATTTTTGCTTGGTGGTATGATAAAGCATTGCTTTTTGCCTTGTTTTTTTTTATAGTGGTCACTAAAGGGGTTAACGAATGAGACAGTTTTATAGGGCGGGTCATTATGGACGCGGCGATACCAAATATGTGTACTTTTATTGTTTAATAATAATCTCTATTTTTATATAGCGCTAATATATTCCACAGCGCTTTACTGCTTGCACACATTATCGTCACTGTCCCCGATGGGGCTCACAATCTAGATTCCCTATCAGTATGTTTTTTGGAGTGTGGGAGGAAACAGGAGTGCCCGGAGGAAACCCACGCAAACACGGGGAGAACATACAAACCCCTTGTGGATGTTGTCCTTCATGGGCGGGTCATTACGGACACGGCGATACCAAATATGTGTACTTTTATTGTTTCGATTTTTCTAAATTAGAATATTTATTTATTGCTGGAATAAATATTGATTTTTGTATTATTTTTTAACATATTTTTACAATTACTTAAAAAATTTTTTTTTAAATAATTGTAATTTCTTAGTTATACACTTTGTCCCACCATGGGACACTCATTTTGTGCAGCCTGATCGCTTCTATAGCATGCAGATCTGCATGCTATAGAAGCTGTCAGCGCTGCAGCTCCTATAGCACTGACCTGAGAGACTTCCTGGTCATAAATGTGCATAACAGGAAGTCCCTCAGGCCTGGAGACAGGATGTCGTCGTGACGACATCAGGTCTCCATGGCAGCGATCGGGACCCCGCGGCATGCAGTGGGGTCTCCGATCCAAAAGCAGAGGGGCTATCAGCCCCTCTGTAGCCGCCGGAACACTGCGATCATGTGCAGAGTGCCGGGGGTTAAAGTGCCAGGAGCGGTCCGTGATCGCTCCTGGCACTTCGTGCCGGTTGTCAGCAGTGAAAATCAGCTGACACCCGACCGCGCTCCCCCCGTGAGCGCGGCAGATCGACTATGACATACTATCCCGTCACTGGGACTTAAGGCTCAGGATACATGGACGGGATAGTACGTCATATGGTAGAAAGGGGTTTATAGTCCCCTTAGGAGACTTGAAGCTGTAATCATCCAATTGCTTGTGGTATACATATCAGGGCTTGAGCACTGCTGTGTATTGCAGAAATCACAGTCTCCTATGAACGCGGACCATGAGCTGGTATTCACAGTAAGGTCGTAATGATCTGCATGGGGGTCATCAGCAGAGCCCCTGCTGTCATGAGAACCCATCAGAGCCCAGCAATTACATGACGGGGGAGCCGATGGGTAGGATGAATTACGCACTTCCTGCCAATGCGTGGTAAATGATTTACAGTAGGATTTAACAAGTTAACAGCCATGAGCGGAGCACTGCGCCACCTATAGCTGTTAAAAGACACAGGATGACCAGTTAAAATCAGTCATGTGCAAGGAAAGATGTGGGCTCAGAGTGTGAGCCCAAATCAAAGGCAGGGACACAACCTTTGATGTAAATATATGTCAAAGGTCATGATGGCATTGAAAGTGCCACACAGATGATATTCTGGCAGTTTCCATTAAACATGTCAAACAAGGAAAAAAATATTTAAAATTGTGCACTATTTTAACATGCTAGTGCTTTTATTTATTCAGTGTGTTAAACTTACTTTTTGAGTATTGACTTCATGGACGACAGCACTACGAACATTAAAATTCCTCTCTCCAAACACAGACCTTTGCAGTGGTCCGCCAAGCAATCCCTCCTAGAAAACGCATCCAAATAGAGCATAAGAATCAATCCATGACGACACTTTACAGAAGATAACATATTAAGGGAGTGAAATAAAATAAGAACAGCTGCATGCATGATTTAGGCGCATAAACCCTTTCCATGTGCAAGAAGAACACTGTCTAGACAGAGTAATAAACATCATAACAAGCAACATCATCACAAACACTCGCTGGAACAGACAGGACTTTTGCTAATGCAGACAGATTGAGAAGAAGGGAGAAGTTTGCACTGTTACACTTAATGACAAGCAATCCACGGCTGCCCAAAATGAGAGATAGCTGGTAGTGGTGACAAGGAAATAAAACAAAACATGCAAACATTTTGCAACTAGGTATGGAGGATGATTAATATTTGATTTTAACTTCCAGCATACAGAAAAGAAGGAAAAAAATAACTCAGAACCTTTCCACTTTTTCCTGGATTTATCTGTGAATGTGACCAATGTCTTTTAACAGACTGTTTTGCTGAGGAAGGTAGAACTATTTCTCTAGGTACCGGTCTATTTCCTGAATTTGTGTGAAGGTGACTTTGTGAGCAACTCCCCTGTTTTTTGGCATGGAGGACTTTAAGAAGATCTATTTGAGTATCTGGTGTTCCTTGGGCCAATCCAAAATCTACCAATGCATACCTACAGGAGAGAAAAACGCATATAATTAAAATAGTGTATTTTATAATTTATGAAAAGGTATTCTGTGCGGAATCGGCATTTTAAACCGATGTAAACTAGACACACACTTACTGTTTTAGTCGTCTGTTGTACAAAAAGTTATTAGGTTTAACATCTCTGTGAACGATGCCAAAACGGTGAATACGTTTTAGAGCTTTGAACAAATTGAACATGTATTCATTCGCTTCTTGAAAGCTTAATGAATGCAAAATATCCTGCAACAGAGGGGGAAAAAAAAAATAAACCACGATCGGACTAATTAACAAAAACTTAATTTAACTCAGGGGTCAATAAGTGTAGGCTAACAAAGAAATCCCTTATAAAAACATTTGAAAATGTACACATAAAAAAATATAGGACTACCCAAAATTCATGATATGTAAAGAATACAAGTACCACAACAGAACTAGTTAGGCAGAAAAGTAAGGCTGTCTCCCCAACTTCTTTCCTTAACACTTGATCCTTGATGAGTTTGGCACCCTGATATTTAATAGCGCCCCAGCTCCTCAATGGCTGTCCCCAATGTGCTCTGTATAACCCTGACGGCTTAGGTAAATAACACAATTTTTGCTATGCAACACCATACAAACTGTGCTTCACAGTGCAATAAGAGAACAATTACCAAATTGTGCAATTAAAGGGTTATACAAGAATCAAATATATTCAGCAAAACAAAAAAAAAAAAAAAAAAAAAAGATAAACTAGGGCTAGAATACAGATAAATAGATACTTATCAGATCATAAACTAAACCTGCCTATTACGTTTCCCCAAATGGTTCATCAGTTGGCCGATATAAAGTCATAGTAGCAGGATGAATGTGGCAGACCTGCATTGTCTGCAGATCTATGTTGCACATACACCAGCCTTTGTGAATCCCCTAGAGGTATCCAGCCGTATCTTCGCCAGTGCCAAAAATACTGCGCAGGCATTGGGTTGTGTGTGCACATGACCGGAAGACGAGCGTGTTCCACTTTGGAACGCACCGTATATAACTAGAGATGGGCAGACACATGGATGTTTGGGTCTGGCGGGTTCAGCCAAACAGTTACAAAAAGTTTGGGTAACAGAACAGTACCAGGACCCCATTCATTTGAATGTGGGGCCCAAATATCCAGTGTTTGCCACGCTGTCATGTGTATCTGATCAGCAGTAAAATCACCACCGCCGGTCAGACAGCCATGGTTCCCACCGTCAAAAGACAGCGTGAGAGCGCAGCTGTGATCAGAGGTATAAAGTTTACCTCTGGTTACTGGTGTCAGTTGATGGGACTACGGCTCCCATCAGCCAACGCCTGCTGCCACTAATAACAGCGAGCAGGAGCGGCTGACGGGAGTAATCAAAACTGTGTGGGTTCCCCTGTAATTTTGAAAACCAGCCAGGAAAAATTGACAGCTGGGTGCTGCAACCCTCAGCTGTCAGCTTTCGCAAAGCAGGTTATCAAGAATAGAGGGGTCCCCACTCTGATTTTTTTAATTAAATAAATGAAAAATAAACCCCCCATTTTTGACAACCAGCCTTGCTAAAGCAGACAGCTGGGGGCTGGTACTCTCAGGCTGGTAAGGGGTCATGGATATTTTGCCCCCCTTCCTCCCTAGCCTAAAAATAGCAGCTTGCAGCCGCCCAGAAAAGGCACATCTATTGGATACACCAATTCTGGTGCTTTCCCGGCTCTTCTCACTTGCCCTGTAGCAGTGGCAAGTGGGGTTCATATTTGTGGGGTTGATGTCACTTGACAATACCAAGGTGACATCAACCCCACGGCTTTGTAATGGAGAAGCGTCTATAAGACACCTATCCATTACTAGTCCTATAGTTATACTGTAAACTGGCTCAGTGCCAGAGCCCACATCAAAGGGAAGGATTCCGACGTGAGCGTATTATTACACACAATGTCAGAAAGGGGTTAAAAAAGGAGATAATGTCCAGTACCAGGCATAGGACACCAAATTATGAGCAGAGCTGCTATATGTTCTACCTCGTACACTGCTTATACCTGGTAATCGCCAGTGCAGATTTCAGCAGGTTGGTAGGAGTACCAGGTCTAGGATGCCAACTGATCCAATTCTGATGGCCTACCCAACAGATCAGTCATTGATTGCTTAGTCCCGGACAAATTTGAATTATTCAGCCCCAGTGTAACCAGGGCTGTGGAGTCGGAGCCCATTTTGGTGGAGTCGGAATAAAATGGAACGAGTCCTAAAATATATACCGTATTTTTCGGACTATAAGACGCACCGGACCATAAGACGCACCCCCCATTTTCCTCACAATTTTTTTGGGGAAAAAGTGCGTCTTATAGCCCGAAAAATACGGTAATAAATTGGATACAGTAGTTCAATGAAGTTTGTGGGGAATATTTTTTTCATAAGAATTTGGGTAAGTTATGAAATGTCCTATAAATGTCTGTCCTTTTCCTGATCTAAGGTCTAGACTTTTAACCGAGATGAATCTGTGCTGCAGTTTATGTTCATGACAAGTAGTGAAGCTCCTCAGCCACAGATAAGGGGAAAAAATAAACACACAGGGAAGGAAAGCCTATATTCATCTCTGGACTGAGGTCTAAGGGGTAAGGTCTCTCCTTGTGGAGAGTGACATACCAGCTCTGGCGTGTCAAGGTAAGGAGGCTTATTCGCCGTGCAATGCTCCTCTGGGAAATTTAATATGTAAATTGCCTCTTCAAAAAAAGAGGACTTGTACTCTATAGCGCCACCTATTGGAAGTAGCGATCCTACAAGTCACAGCCTCCTTACCTTGACACGCCAGAGCTGGTATGTCACTCTCCACAAGGAGAGACCTTACCCCTTAGACCTCAGTCCAGAGCCTCTCATCTAGCCAAATCAGATCTCTCCTACTTTGCACTGACGAGGACTAATAGTCCGAAACACCGTGTCTGCAAATGGAGATACTGATTTGGCTTTTATCCTAAGTCATATTACAAGACTCGTTAAAGGGTTGATTGTGACTTGTAGGATCGCTACTCCCAATAGGTGGCGCTATAGAGTACAAGTCCTCTTTTTTTGAAGAGGCAATTTACATATATTCATCTCAGAACTTCTGAAGAGAACAGGAAAGCAGGATTAAGGAAGGCAAGTACTTCTTAAAGCACATCTAAACTTTCAATAAACTGTGGATAAATCAATAGACCAGTATATGTTGTCTCTGTGAAATTAGCTGCTCTTATGACTTATACACACTATACATAGAATATAAGGGTAAAAACTGTTTTCTAACATCTCAAATTCGGAAATACAGCAACAGGATCAATGAGGACGTGTGTGTTCTGGAATATGATTAAGCACAAGCATGCTCCCGCCCTCCTCCCCTCTTCATAGACTGTGAAGAAATATGATGTGAAGCATTTAGTGAGCTGTACCCTGAGACAATCTTGAGGCTAAGTGCACACGTGAGGAATTTGTGCAGAATTTTCCTGAGCAAAACCTGACTTTTTCCGCGGTAAAAAAGTGTGGGTTTCCGCGGTTTTTACCTGAACTTTCTAGGTCAATATAGCGGGAAAAACGCTAGAATTCCGTGAAATTAATGAACATGTTGGTTCTTTTTCCGAGATGCGTTTTTTTTTGCGGAAAAAAACGCACCATGTGCACAAAAATTGCGGAATTCATTCTAAATGATAGGATGCTTAATTCATGCGTTTTTGACGCGTTTTTCCCGCGAAAAAAACGCAAATAATCCTGAACGTGTGCACTTAGCCTGACAATGAAAGTTCAGAGTAAAGCTATCTAACATATTTTACAAACTTTATACTTATCATCTGTCCTATTGATTTACGCAAAGATTGTTTTATTCCTATCCCAAATTAGACACGGCATGATTCCTTATTCTTGCAAGAATTACAGTATACCTTATTTTTTTTTTACAGGACAAAATTAGTTTGAGAGTAAATTTACATAATTACAAAATGTCTAAGAAGCATCTTATGAAGTCAGCTGTATTTGAGCATTTCACAGTGACTAAAGATAAAAAACATTTTGTGTGTCAGTGTATAAGTGACCCAGATGAAAACAAATACTGTGATGCCAAAATTAGTGCATACTCATGCAGTGGTAAAATGCTCCTTCAAGAGCTTCCAATTCTAAAAAGACATTAACAGCGCTGCCACCCAGACGTTTACAAAGCTGAGATTGAAAAAGATTACAGCACCAGGAAACCAGCACTTCCAGCCAGGCAAAGGAGGAAAGAGCATCTCAACCATCAGTTACAAGATATTTTGTAAGTGACAAAGTTATTGTAACAATGACAGCAGATGTGTTTAAAAAGACAGCTCATCGAGCTTGTTGTGAAGGACAGTGTACAATTATTATTTGCACGACCAGCTTTTACAGCTCTTAATGGAGAAATGGCCCGCAAACTTGGTATTTCTCTGGAAAGAGAAAGTATTAGAAAATTAGGTATTGAAGAAGCCCTTAACCAAAAGGAAGATCTTAAAAAGACTCTCAAGAGACGCTTTGTGTTTCTTAAAATGGATGCCTGCACACGTCAGAGGGAACTATTTTGCCATCAACGTTCGATATGTTTGTGACAACAAAAAAATTGTTACTAAGACACTGGCAGTAAAAGACACTAAAGCTCATCACAGCAGCCAGTTTCTCCAGACCTTAGTGGAAAAAGTTCTGCAAGATTATTAACTCAAAAAAAGAACAGGTTCTTGCTATTGTAACTAATAATGCTTCAAACATAAGTACAATTAAACTGATGAATGAGAATAATGAAGGTGAACAGCAGCTGGAAGAACATTTCACATTCAGTATGTTGGAGATGGAAGGCCACAGTCCTGCTCCCCTAACGGAGGAACAAACAGATATTACTACAGAAGAACAGCAAAATGATTCTTTACAATTAGATGATCTTGTTAAAGCTGCTTCACACCTCTTTACTATTCATTACATGTGCTGTGTTGTGCAAACGCTGCAGCTGGCAATAAGATAGTCTGCAAGAAGGACAAGCTGAAACTCTGATTAGCAAAGTGAGGAAATTTGGCTATTGCTGCCAGAACCCCTAAAATTGATTCCATCTTGAAGAGACGTGTTGGAAAAGGGGCAACTGTGGATCAAGACACTCGGTGGGGCAGCACCTATTTAATGATTCAGCGATTGCTTGAGCAAGCCCTTCCTTGTAGATACAGCCAACCCTCAGGTAACACTACATGAAGGTCAATGGACACAGGTGGCTGAACTGAATTGCTTCATCACCCATTTACAGTGACTAAAAAGTTAATCCTCAGCTTGTAACTCTTGGCATTTTTATAAAGGAGTGGAAAAACTTGTTGTTTTGCCTGTCCCAAAGAGGAGGTTTAATCACAGATAGCATTGCTGCTTCAATGAAACAGAGAGAGACATTGATATTAGAAATTAAAATTCTTCTGGCAGCTGTTTATGTGGACCAGAATCATCGTATATTGCTGGAAGATCAACAGCTTATTAAAGGAAAAGAAACTCTGATGAAGCAGTTAGGATGAGTAGGCTACAGGACGGCCAAGAGCAAGAGGACTCGGGTCCTGCCAGTGCTGCTGCCGTTTCCTCATCCTCATCAGATGAGGAGTTTGATTTTGACAAGTATTTGAACGACATGGAGAAGGCAAAGATTTGCTGCAGGAAAAAAAGATTCCAATCCCATAGAAAACAGATTGACCATATTTCAGCAAAATTTTCCACTTGCTCTCAAAGTAGAAGAGTTCAACCGTTCATCAAAACTGACTGCACGAGGCAATTCCTTTACATCCTGAAATTGTTAGAGATGTTGCCCATGTGGTTACGGCTTTGCCACCAACCCAAGTTAGTGTAGAGAGGTTGTTCTCTAGCCTTAAAATAATTAGGTCAGATTTGAGGTCATCTATGAAGGAGGATCTGTTGGAGGCGATACTATTTCTCATAACAAATTCATAGACTGCACAATAGTTATTCAGTATGTTTTTGTTGAAAACTTTTTTTTTCCCCACTTACTGCATAGTGTATAATAAATTGAAAATATGCAAATTTTTTTGTTCTAAAGTTTTATGCCAATTAATATATTTTATGTTCTATCTAAATGGCTTGATTATTGTATCATAATAATGATTTAAAGCCTAATGTTACCATTTTAGTAAAGTAAATTTATCATTTAAAACATGAACCATGTATGAGGGAGTCAGAGTCATGGAAATTGAGGAATCGGAGGTTTGGCTCACCGACTCCACAGCCCTGAGTGTAACTACACAATGGTAATATTTAGTTAAAGAGTTATATGGAAAGAATGAATCTTACCGGAAAATAATCATGCTCCAAATAAGGCATAACAATAACCACGTGATCGTTTTTCCTAAAGCAGTATTTTACCCCCATAACATTGTCTTCACCCCTAAGAAAGTAAAATATACATTTAAGTGACACATGAAGCCAACATTGCAGTTAAACAGACATCTTATGTTAAATTTAATAAATATGCATATTTAGAGGCAAAAATTACATAGACCTGTTTAACCTCTTTAAAGGCTTATATTATTAAAGGGAACCTGTCCCCCCAAAAAATGCAGTCCAATCTGCAGGCACCATGTTATAGAGCAGAAGGAGCAAAGTAGATAGCTATATAGTATTAAACAAACAAAAACCTATATAGAAAAGAAAAGGAGATTTTTGTGTACTCACCGTAAAATCCTTTTCTCCGAGACGCTCATTGGGGGACACACAGACCGTGGGACGTCCCAAAGCAGTCCCTGGGTGGGGAGCCATCAACAGATGAAGCCTCGTGAACCTCATGCATAAAACGCATAAAAACGTCAACAGACAGCTTACAGATGCGCAACAGCTGATTGTAGAATATGTCTGGCAAGTGCCGCATCTGAAGAAACCTGAGCATGAATTTGGTAATGCTTGACGAAAGTATGAAGACTGGACCAAGTCGCAGCCTTGCACACTTGCTGTGCCGAAGCCTGGTGCCGAATTATCGAGAGGAGTGTGCCTTAATCCCAGCCGGGATAGGCTGACCTTTAACACGATACGCCTCTTGGATCGCAGAGCGAATCCATTCGGCTAACGTGGTCTTGGAAGCAGGAAGACCCTGTCTGCGTCCTTCCGGAAGCACAAACAGAGCTTCCGATTTTCGGAAAGATGCAGTTCTCGAAATGTACCTTCGGAGAGCCCTCACCAAATCCAACGTGTGAAGGGCTTTTTCAGTACGGTGAATCGGCGCCGGACAGAACGAGGGCAAGACTATCTCCTCATTGATATGAAAAAACCAAAACGACTTTTGGTATGAAAGAAGAAGTCCTAAGGACTACCTTGTCCTGGTGAAAACTGAGAAGAGGAGGTTTACAAGGTAAAGCTGCCCACTCCGATACCCGTCTGATAGAGGTAATCGCCACTAGGAAGACAACCTTCCAGGAAAGAAGCGATAAGAACACTTCCGGCAAAGGTTCGAAGGGGGATTCCTATAAGGCACTGAGGACCAGATTAAGATCCCAAGGATCCAAAGGCCTCTTGTAGGGTGGAGCAAGATGTGACACACCCTGGATAAAAAGTCCTGTCCTGAGACTTAGATGCGATCCGCCGTTGGAAAAAAAGGACGGAAAGCAGAAATCTGCCCCTTGAGGGAGGAGAAAGCTAACCCCGAGACCATTCCTGCTTGGAGAAATTCTAGAATGGAAGGGATAGAAAAA
>VIAB01003121.1:47522-63006 GCA_009801035.1 Oophaga pumilio
CTAGGCAGCTGCCTGGTCTGCCTGCCCCTAACACCGGCCCTGGCCCCTTGCACCATTTTGCCCCCTCAAGTTGCGTTTTTGGTGGCACCTGACTGCACTCGCTTGAGTAGAGCGAGCACACTGACAGTGCCTGAGCCGGCCTGGTGCACACAGTGTCAGTGCGGATGCAGTTTCCTACCTGGCTCCTCTCAGGCTGCTACTCAGATAAGGTGTTATCTGAGCATGCTCGTGTCCTAATCGAGTATTTTTGGCATACTCAGAAAAAAAAATGCTCTAGTCGCCACAGCTTTACGTCGGCTGCAACACATGTAGAGGTTTCCTAACAAACAGATACTGACCTGAAGAATGCGACTGGCTTATCAATTTTACTATGTGGAAAGGCATAAAAGAAACAATTCCTGAATTAATGGTATTTGTTCATTCTGTCTCCCAAAAATAGGAATAGAAAGTGATCAAAAATCTAATGTGACAGAAAATGGTACCAATAAAAACGTCAATTTGTTCCGCAAAAAAACGAGCCCTCGCATGACTGTCGGCTGTAATATGGAATAATTATAGCTTTCTAAATATGACAATGCAAGTAACAGTTTTTGCAATAAAAAATCTTTTTGTGTGTGTCAGCAGCCAACGTAAAAAACGTGATATAAATCTGGTATGACTGTAACCGCACTGACCTGAAGAATAAAGTCGCTTAATCACTTATATCGCACGAGGAACGGCGTAAAAAATAAAACCAATTCTTCACCTGCCGTTGACTTTTTTTTTTCCATTCTGCCATCGCATAGAACTACATGCAGCCGCGCACTCCACTCCCGAGTGCCGGCGCCAGAGCTGGGATTTCATATGCAATTGTCGGACGACTTCGTCGCATGTGTGATCCCAGCCCTAGACATCCAGAGGAAGTGAGAGCTGCGAGCGTTTGTGTACGGACAGCACCTGGATGATAAGTGTGAATAAAATCATCCCACTCTTCTAGATCAGAATGGGACCAATTTTTTTTATACACTTGTGTGACCCTAGCCTTTTTACTTTATTGGAGACAAGCATAGGGATTCAGAAGGTGTTGTCGGAGTAGTGGATAACCCCTTAAAAAAATGAATGGAGTGAAGGTGCAGATGCTCGGCCTACATTCAGACAAAAGATGCATTCTTGGGATCTTTGTGGGTAACGGGTTGGACACCCAGTGATTGGGATATTATCCCAAATCCTATGTATACCTGTTGTTTATGATCTTGGTACATACCTTTTAAAGGGAATCTGTCACCCTAAATTGGCGGGATATTTAAATGATGGCAGTCAGGTCAGATGGGCGGTGTTTTGGGTACTTGCCTTAACATGTTCTTCGCCGCTGTCTCCATTATTTCTGGGAATTGTAATCGTTGCCCTCCATATAACGCGCCTGCGCATTACAATCTGCGGGCAAAGCATTGTGCGTTGCGCAATTCAAGATTGCAATGCGCAGGCGCGTTATATGGAGGGCAACGACTACAATTCCCAGAAATAATGGAGACAGCGGCGAACAACATGTTAAGGCAAGTACCCAAAACACCGCCCATCTGACCTAACTGCCATCATTTAAATATCCCGCCAATTTAGGGTGACAGATTCCCTTTAACGCTACAGCATACAAAACATTTTGGACAATTGTAGCCTTCAACTTTGTTGGAAGAGTTTAGGGAAGATTATTTTTTGTCCCAGCATGGCTGTTCTCCAATTCACAAAGTGAGGTCCATAAAGAGCATAGCTCTCAACCCCATCTAATACTTTTTGGGATGAACCAGAATAGAGACTGCATGCCTGGCCTTCTCATTTAATACCAATCTCTGACCTCACAAATGCTCTTCTGGATTATTGGGCAATAATTTCCACAAACACCTCCAAAATCTTGTAGAAAACGTTCTCAAGAGTGGAGGTTACTTTAGCTACAAAGGAAGCACCAACACCATATTAATTCCTATGGATTTAGAATGGGGCATAATAAAAGGTCCAGTAATATTTGGTGTTTTGACTTGGCAGATTTTAACTGGAATAGTTTGCAGGCACCAATGTGAATTGGCAGCACTCGTGAAATGTCAAATCGTCGGAAACCCTCAAAAGTGACCTAATTTTAGAAAGTACACCTTTCAAGGAATTCATATAGGGGTGTAGTGAACATTTTGACTCCACAGGTGTTTCACAGATTTTTAGGCCCACAAGAAAGTTTATATTCAATGCATTTTGTAAATAGAAATATCAGGATTTTGGTTGCTTACCGTAAAATCCGTTTCTCGGAAGCCTTCATTGGGGGACACAGAAACCATGGGTGTATGCTGCTGCCACTAGGAGGTGCTGACACTATGCATATGCAAAAAAAGGTTGGCTCCTCATCTGCAGTATACACCCCACCGACTGCAACAAGCAAATCAGTGAGAAAGCAGTAGGAGAACAACATGATAGAATAACAGACAACTCAACTGTAACAACAGTATACAGAAGAAGGAACAGGAGTTGTAGAAAAAAAACATGGGAGGGTGCTGTGTCCCCCAATGAAGGCTTCCGAGAAATGGATTTTATGGTAAGCAACCAAAATCCTGTTTTCTCTATCGCTTCATTGGGGACACAGAAACCATGGGACATTCCAAAGCAGTCCATGGGGAGGGAAACAGCAGAAAACTCTATTGCGATCAAAGAGCTTACCACTGCCGCCTGCAAGATACCTCTGCATAGGCTGGCGTCAACCGAAGCGTAGGTATGGACCCAGTACAATTTGGCAAACTTGTGGATGGAAGACCGGGTTGCCGCTTTGCAAAGTTGTAGGGCGGATGCCCCATGGTGTACTGCCCAGGAGGTGCCCACTGCCCGGGAAGAGTGAGCCTTAATCCAGGGGGGCGATTTCTTAACCAGTAAGCCTCCAAACTTGCGGACCTGATCCAGCGCAGAATTGTAGACTTGCAGGCGTGCGTCATCTGGATGACGAATAGGAGAACCGACTTCCTAAAGGAAGCGGTCTTAGTGAGATAGATCCTCACTGCCCTGACCAGGTCTAGCCTGTTTAGTGAATACTCCGGAGGATGAGTCGGAGCTGGACAGAAGGAAGGGATGACAAAGTCCTCAATCAGGTGAAAAGTGGATACCACTTTGGGAAGGAAAGAAGGTGGAAGATCAGTCCTTGTGACAGAAAGTCTGGCCCATCTGGGAGCCTCCAGGAGTGTCCGCCAGGAGATTGACGATCTCTGAGAACCAAGACCTACTGGGCCAATCTGGTGCGATCAGAAAAACCGGCGCCCCTTCCGCTTTGATCTTCTTCAAAGGCCTGGGAAGAAAGGTAAGGGGGAGCGCGAAATGCGACCAGGCAATGGCCATAGCATGGGCGACCTCCGTGAGGGGGTCGCGGGACCTGGAGACGAACCGTTGAACCTTCCTGTACGGCCGGGAAAGGCATGAGATCCATGTCTGGAATTCTCCATCGAAGACAGATATGATGGAAGACCTCCTGATGCAGGGACCAGTCTCCTGCAACGAGAACCTCGCGGCTGAGAAAACCGGCCGCCTAGTTGACCCGCCGGGAATATGCGCTGCGGATATTGTCGGGAACGTCGTCTCCGCTCAGTGAAGAATCTTGAATATCTTGACCATCGCCAGGGGACTCCTGGACCTTCCTTGGTGATTGACGGATACCACCGCTGTGGCGTTGTCCGACTGAATTCGCGGACGAACGTCCATGATGATGTCGAGGTACAGGATAAGTACTAGGTCCCAAATCCTCGAAAAAGCCAAAAGTCCCTGAAAAAAAGCAGGAAAGAACCACCTGGCTTGGGAGATACGGTGAGCCCTGGATCCAAGTGATGCCGAGGAGGACATGCCAGGTCCGGTCCTGGTGGGGCTACCGTGGGAGCTATGAGGGTGCCAGAGAGAGAGCCTGAAGGAAGCCTTCTTCCTGACTTGACAGGTCTGCGGCATGCGCTGACCGGAGGGATCCTCCATCGCCGTCACACGGTGAAAAGGGCCGAAAGGAGCGGAACTGCCGCTTCAGAGGAGGCCTGCGAGGTTTGGACTGAGGAAGGAGGAAACTGGTGGCTCCAGATGCCTCCTTAATGATCTAGTCCAATCGTGGAGCGAAACAGGCGGTCTCCCTGGAAGGGGAGACAAGTAAGCGACCCCATTGATGAAAGGTCCGCTTGCCATGGTTTGAGTCAAATGTTCCTACGGATGGCCCTCCTATTGCCAAATATGTCCCTGCATAGGGAATCTGGTCTGCAAGGACGGCAAGCTTGCTCGGCGGGACTCCCGCAATTATGCCCTCACGAAGTTGTTTTGGCCCATCAGGCTATGGCCTTTGGTAGAGGCAGAGGCCTGGCATAATGTAGAAGCCGTCATTCCCAAGGCTGATTTTTCCAGCGATCCTATAATTTTATCGTTGGAAACCTTGCGGGAAGCTGTATTAGAAGGTAGGAGGACCGTGTTGGTGGCCAGTCTGGAGACTGGCGGGTCCACGGCCGGGGAAGGCATCCAGATAGCGGTCAGCTCAGGGGAGGAGGGGTATAAGATGCCGAGGCACTTCCCTGGTTGAAAGCGTCTGGTCGAATTGTCCCTTTCCCACTTGAGTATCTCCACAATTCAGCTTGTGGGCAAAGACCTTGGAAGGTAGTTTGGACCGTCTAAACGAAACCGCCTGATCTGCGAGTTTCGTAGAGGTATCTAAGATGCCTAGGGTCTGGTGGACCGCTGCAATCAGGCTCTGCACCATGTCTGTATGCTGGAGGCCTGTTCTAGATCCAGGTCCGACTCATGTTCTTAAGGCGCGTCCGAAGATGCCTGGTGAAATTGGGCGGGAAGAGGACTTAGAGCAGTGCTCTTGTCTGGGCCTCTTGCGGCCTGAGTTGGAGGGGCCCCGTTGATCCACTGGTGACTGCGGGAGCTGGAAGAGGCAAACTGTCTATTATGGATGCGGAGGTCCGTGCCACCCAGGTGAAATCCGCCACAGACTGTGACCAAGAGAGAACCCGTCCCGGGATAGGGTCTGAGGCTAGCCTGGGGCAGAAAAGGGACTCCTGGTACTGGGTAGAGGAAGAAGAGGAAGATAAGCAAGCACTCCTTTGTGCTTAGACATGGAGAGCAGACCCACTAACAGCCACCAATTATCAGAAGGTTAACTCACGGAATCCTGCAAAGCTACTGAGAGGGGCCGTCCGAGTGCAGAAGCCAGGCTACTAGCAGGGGACCCAGCTGGTGGAAAAGAACACGCTGCTGAGAGGAATCGCGCTCTCAGCAGTAGGCACAGGGTCCGGAGGAGCAATATGGCGGCGGATCCAGCCTACTGTGGAGGCTGAGAGTAGTAGGCGGAGCCTCACGCCATGCCAGGAAGAGGAGAGGGAGAAGACGGGTGGGAGAAAAGCCCACACGGAAACGCAGAGAAAGGGGGGCGGAGCCGGCACTGTCACTAGGCCCGAAATTAAGCTGGGGCCTAAATTACAGGAGGTGACCGCCGGAGCTAGAAAGCTAGGAGGAGGCGTGGACGTCCTACAACGGATGCCGGATGTCCGACTCTCATAGAGGTATTGTCCCGCTTTCTCCCTTAGAGACAAGAGAAGACAGAAGAAAAGATGATTTAAGAAAAGAAGATTTATTTAAAAAAAAAAAAAAATTTAATTATAGGACAAAGAGGGAGAAGAGGTTAGCGATCAGGGGGGACCCCTTTTTCCGCTTTCTTTGGGCTCACCCGGGGGATCCGAGGAGCCCCTTTTTTATAGGCCCCGTGCTTCACCTTGCCTTCTTTGGGGCCACCTTTCAGCTCCAGGCGCCCGAGGTGAAGCCGGGGCCTCAATTAGTAATCGCGGCCGCCGATGGGGGGGCGGCGCGGTCACCGGATCGCATCTCAAGAACCACCACAAGAAGGCGAAATACAAGGGGCCCCCACAAGCGGCGCGCAGCGGCGCCATCGGGCGCCTGGAGCTGAAAGGTGGTCCCAAAGAAGTCAAGGTGAAGCACGGGGCCTATAAAAAAGGGGCTCCTCGGATCCCCCGGGTGAGCCCAAAGGAAGCGGAAAAAGGGGTCCCCCCTGATCGCTAACCTCTTCTCCCTCTTTGTCCTATAATTAAATTTTTTTTTTTTTAAATAAATCTTCTCTTCTTAAATCATCTTCTCTTCTGTCTTCTCTTGTCTCTAAGGGGGAAAGAGGGACAATACCTCTATGAGAGTCGGACGTCCGGCATCCGTTGTAGGACGTCCACGCCTCCTCATCTGACAGGCTCTGGTGGGCGAGCAGGTGGGAGACGGAGGCTGGCCCGGGTCATTCTTTTTCCAGATCACCTGAACACCCATCCGTGTCAGGGATCTTCTTTGGGGTCCTGCCGAGAGTACAGACGTATGAGGATACGGGGTGGCAGGACACGCCATACTCATAGTCTCTGTGTGGGAGTACAGTAGTGACCGTTCACACTGAAACCTGAAAAGGAACGACGCACGTTAGGTAGATATGGGTCTCAATAGAGACCCGTGTCCACCTCCTACTGACACTAAGCTAAAACTGATTTGCTTGTTGCAGTCGGTGGGGTGTATACTGCAGAGGAGGAGCCAAACTTTTTTTGCATATGCATAGTGTCAGCGCCTCCTAGTGGCAGCAGCATACACCCATGGTTTCTGTGTCCCCCAATGAAGCGATAGAGAAATTTTATATGGTTCTGTAATAGGACAATGAAGTGAGTTACAAAATATAAGCAGGTTTTTCATTTTGTCTTTTTTCTGCTCGTGCTTGTAGAAATTTTCTACTCCAAATCGATTTGCCTATGGCAATTTTACTTCGCAGAGAACATCTGTTTTAAAATAAACAGGCTTTTACATTTAAGGTGACACTGCTAATAGAAATATTTTTTCAGGCAATTGCTCCTTTGCTTTTCTGGCCTCTGCTGATTTGCACACCAAAAACACATTAAATATACAACAACACATTAAAAATACAGTACACAGACTTTACAGCTCCAAGACAGTTTAATTTTTGATTTCCCCCAAGTCCAACACCTGATCTACCATATGCTTTGAATCTTTGCAGCTTCAAAAGATTACATACTGGTCCCCAAGCATGAATAGTTAGGAGATGAGTGACAGATCATTTACACCGGAAGGTTTAAGTTTAGATTTGTTTTAGAGTCCAACAAATAATGTGCAATAAATGTATAAAGCAGTGACATGACAGCAGTAATATATGTTGCTTGGCATTAGCAGTTGTGGCCGTAGTCCACTTTTAATAGTGCTTGTAATTTTATTAACTTTACATTACATATTAGTGCAATGGAGCACAAACCCTACCCTAACATACTTTGTAGATTGATTTTACTTGCTGGAAAAGCTTGGCTTCTGCATATACTGTATGTGTAAAAACACAAAAATTGAGCTTGACTTGAATTGGAACAGATGCAGCACATAAATGTGTGTTCACATTGGCCATAAAACATGTAAACCCTACAAGAGAAAAAAATGTGCAAAAACCCTGCTGTAACGAAGTAAATAAATTAAAAAAAAAGACGTATCCAAATGTCATGAAAGGAAATGACTTTGTGACCTATAACATATGGATACGTCATGGCAGTTTTGTCCGCACAGGAGTTGTGCGTGCAAAATTGTCCCAGGTGTTCAGTGAAAATGACAGTTCACACCCGACTCTCACTGCCAGGACAGGTGCACGCAATACTTCCGGCTGTTTAACCGCTTAAATTCTGCTATCGTTATTGAGCTCCCTGCCTTTATAATAGCAGTCAGACTGCTAAAAGTGAAAGTCCCATAGGGGGAAAAAATTATAAGAATATTTAAAAAATAAAAATCACAAATGACTATATGAGTATATAACCCATTAAAAGTGTTTTTATGTGAAAAAAAAGTACATGTTTTGTATCGGCTTGTCCGGAACAACTCGACCCATAAAACCGTCACACTAGTTAACCCCTTCAGTGAACACCGTAAAAAAATAAGAATAAAAAAACGAGGCAAAAAGCTATGCTTTTTCGTCATATCGCCAAACAAAAAGTGGAATAAAACGTGATAAAAAAGAATGTAAATAAAAAAGGTATAGCTAAAAACATCATCTTGTCCCACAAAAAACAAGCCGCCATACAGCTCCATTAGTGGAAAAATCAAAAAAGCTATAGCTCTCAGAATACAGAGATACAAAAATAATTTTTTTTTCTATAAAAGTTTTTTATTCTGTAAAAGCGCCAAGACATACAAAAATATAAATGTGGTATTGCTGTAATTATACTGACCCAAAGAATAAAGCTGCCTTTTCAATTTTACCACACGCGGAACAGCATAAAAGAAACCCCCCCCACCAAAAAAAAAACCCTGAATCGCTGGTTTTTGTTCATTCTGCTTCTCAAAAATTGGAATAGAAAGCAATTAAAAATTGTGTGCCCTAAAATGGTACAAATAAAAACATCAACTCGTCCTGCAAAAATCAAATCCTCACATGACTCTGTCGCCAGAAATATAGAAACGCTATAGCTTTTGCAGTTTTTGCAAAGAAAAGTCTTTTAGTGGGTGACAGTAGCCAAACATAAAAAAGATATAAATGTGGTGGCACTGTAATCACACCAACCCAAAGACTAGAGTCATCTAATCACTTATACTGCACTAGGAACGGCATAAAAAATAAATAAAACCAATTCTTGATCTACTATTGATTTGTTGGTCCTGCTTCCCAAAGTATAGAGGATAAGGGTATGTGCAGACGTTGCAGAATCTGCTGAGGAATTTTCCACGCAGATTTTGCTAAATCCGTAGGTAAAAAGACCTGCTTGTTACCTGTGGATTTAGTGCAGATTTGATGCGGATTTCCCCTGCGTTTTGAGACCTGCGGATTTCTATTTAGAGCAGGTCTCACAACGCTGCGGAACTGCACAAAAGAAGTGACATGCTGCGGATTTAAATGGAAAAATCCGCAGCATGTGCACTGCGTTTTTTTTCATTGCATATAATGCTACTGTACATCACTTGCAGTTCTGCTGCAGATCTGCAGCGGAAAATCCGCTGCGGATCCGCAGCAGATTCCGCAACGTGTGCACATAGCCTAAATGTGATCCAAAATATTATGTAAAATGTTCCCAATAAAAGCTTCAACTCAATCCACAAAAAAAGCAAGTCCCCACTCAGGTCCATCATCTGTCAATGGAAATATAGGGGCTTCCATGTTACTTGTAGTACAAAGGCTCTGGAGAAGCATTATGGCTACTCATCCCCCCTACCCAAAAAAAAGAAATTCAGCAAATTCTGTGCTCCCAAATCCAAATGCCGCCCTTCCTTCTGAGCCCCTGTGTGCCTAAACCACATTTAGCGTCAACATGTTTGCCATTTTTGTAGCAATGAGAGCCCGCCTAATTTACGGGTGCATGTCTCTAGAAGCATAGAATCACGAGTTGGGCACATTGTACAGGGCAGTGCAATGTACTGGGGACTACAATAGTAGATTTGAAACTTTCACTCAGGAACATCCACTGCTTCTTGTTTCTGGAAAATACTCATGGAGTTTAAATCATCACTACATCTGTGGATAAATTTCCAAAGTGGTATAATTTCCAAGATGCAGTCACTTGATGCGGGTATTCTGCTTTTCTAGCACTTAGGATCTCTGTAGATGGAGTCTGCAAAATATTCTAGAAAAATCTGAACTACAGTAGGCAAATAGCGCTTCGTCCATCCAGAGTCTCGTTGCGTGGTTAAGCAGTACTGTACAGCCACATATGGGGTATTTCCACGTTCAGCAGAAATTGTGGGACAAATGTTGGTGACATTTTTCCCCATTTCCCAATGTGAAAATGTAAAATCTGGGGCTAAAACAATATTTTGGTGGTAAAAATGTAATTATTTTTTCTTCACTGCCCAATGGTATAAAATTCTGTAACACACACCTGTGGTGTCATTATGATCACTTCACACTAGATTAATTCATTGACAGAAGTAGTTTGTCAAATGTGGTTACTTAAGGGGGGATTCTGCTTTTCTAGCAGCTCAGGGGCTTTTTCAGTGAGTCATGGCATCCTCAAACCATAACAGTAAAATCTTCACTATAATATGGTACTCCTTCCCTTCTGAGTAAGAAAAATGATGTTTTTTTTTAATTATTATTCTTTTTTTTTAAGAATTTTTTTAATATATGTGGGCTTAATGGCTAATGTTTAGCTAGGGTCATCTGATAATTATGTGTCACAATTAATTACTTTGCTTTTAGATTTTTTTCTCTCAAATATTTATTAATCTGTTAGAATTTGGTGACACTGGAGAATTGCAGATCAACATTCAGTAACTACCTAGATATAGTTTTGTGATATACATAACATACCACAAGATGGCGATGTGAGTTCATTTATGAAAGACAATGTGGGCACTGGCCAGCAAGTAACTACACTAAAAACAAGGACCATTACTGCAATAACAAACATTTTACTTTTGTTGTGAATTTTATTTGTTAATTTGCTGTGTACAATTGGTTAATAAATAATATATTTGGGGAGCAAATGTAATGCCCCTTTATAGGGGCTCAGTGGGTAGCAATGTTGCTTTGAAGTGTTGGGGTCCTAGAATCAAATCCCACCAAGTACATCTACAAATAATTGTATGTTCTCCCCGTGTTTTGTGGGTTTCCTCTGGATACCCTGGCTTCCTCCCACACTCCAAAGACATACTGATAGCAAACATAGATTGTGAGCCCCAATGTGAACAGTGATGATGATGTCTGTAAAGCGCTGCACAATATGATGTCGCTATATAAGCAATGCATAATAAATAAAGGGGTTTCCACCACAGGGCAAACTTTAGTCATGATATGTGATGACTGCTTGAATCTGTTTGCAGCCCTGAATCCTAACAGCGTGAATGCTTCACACTATTGGGATTCAGCATGTTCCACTGCTTGCCCAAACTTTGTCCTGCATCGGAAAACCCCTTTAAATGATTTAGTCATATATTTTAAATTGTGTAAATGTATTTGAGAAACTTATTGTTTTTCAGATAAATTTTGACAATACATCACTTGTTAAATCTGTGTGCAGATTCACAAACCCCAATTGTTTACTAGTAACTCGGGTTACTTTCTATAGATTTTTTTTATGTACCGCTCAGGTATGTGTCTGCTTTAGGGAATTTGTTGGCTATGAATCCTAGAGTGCATTGCTAAGAAGCAATAATCCTATAAAATTACGCAAATCTGTGGAGAATCTGTTTTGTAAATATGTCTTGCGCTGCTGCAAGCACCCTGGCATTGTGTCCCCTTCTCCCTTCATGCAGGGATGCTGGTTTACTCACTGCCCTGGGTCCCGCCATGTTCCTGCCCCTGATTCCTTTATGCAGCCCCGGTATCACGAACACCGCACTGCACTTGCTCACTGAGCCAGTGCGCGTGTCCTGAATAAGACAGACTGCACTCAAAGATACCTGTGGAGCGAGGCAGTCGCGGTGAAGATGCGTGCTTCTGACTAACAGGACCCTAAGCACGTGACTGCCAAGGGGCGGCGCCGGCCACAGGTCTCTCAGAGAAAGCAGTAACAGACAGAGAATGCTTCAGGCCAGAGGACCTTAAGCACATGACTGCTGATGGGCGTGGCCTAAGCTCCAGAGAGCTATGAGCAGAAGGAAAACTCCTAGAAGGGTAACTACGGGACAGAGTTACCAAGGGGCATAGACAAAACGGATAGTCAGGATAGCTAGGTCATACACAGAGGGAGCAACGCAGTACAAGAGGAGCAGGCAGAGAATAACCAGAACGTAGCCAAGGGATCAGAACACCAGAACGGGCAAATACACAGTACCAAGACAGTAGACAAACTCACAACGAAGAGACGGACCGGGTCAAAACCAAACAAGCAACAAGATCAGGAACAAGGCACAGGCACACAGGAGGTCAACTAACTCAGCCGAGGGCAGGAGTATAACTGACACCAGACCTAGGTCAATTGGCAACTAAATAGCCGCCTTCTGCCAGAGAGAGGCTGAAACCATTAACCCCAGTCTGGCCAGGACGGGACAAAGACCAAACCCCGTCCTGGGTCATGACACCCGGCAGCGCACCTAGTACTCTCCCCTCCATTATTAAAGGGGCAGCGCGCGCAGTTTGATAAATTCCCTCAGCTTGTTGCTGAGAGGCATTTACTATAAGTAGTACATCTGCAAGATGGCTCCCAGCCGATAGCTGGGAGGCTTCTTGTATAAAAGACTCCCTCTCCTTTAGGGAGTCACCAAACAACATGTAGAATCATTAGTAAGGTGTACTACTAGTGAGTTTTGAGGTCCCCTGGTCCCGGTGCAGCCAGTGTCCTGAACATGCATCCCCTGGTCCTGGAGTAGCCAGTCCCTGAACCTAGTCCCCTGGTCCCAGAGCGGCCAGTTCCTGAACCTTGTCCCCTGGTCCATGAGTAATCTGAACTAAACCCTAAATCGGTGTCAGCATATCTGACCCCTGCGGTCAGCAGCTGCAGTACCAGATTTTGCCCAGGAGTGATACCTTCCTGCAGCTCAGTCTGTCTCCACCATCAGCTGCTCCAGTGAACATAAGTTAGCCGCTTGGCTATGCCCCTTCCTGGGTAGGCCCGGCCCTGTGGCACAGTGGCTCCACAAATCCACATGCACCTCTGTTGGGCGTAACAATATGATTGAGATTTTTGCTACTAAGGCTGGTTTCACACGTCCATGTTTCATGACTTTTACTCAGACCGGGATGCATGGATCGGCTATGGGTCTCTTGAACAAAATCATAGGTATATTTGAGACAGCCGAGTTTGGGTTAAAAGACCCATGGTGCCTGTCTATGCATCGCAGTATGAGTACAGACCATGAAAAACGGAATGTATGAGACCGGTATTGATACATTTTTCTTTTGGTATTTTTTTGTTACACAATGGAAATGATCTTTCTAAGATACAAATTCTACACATTTTTTCATTGTAACTTCAGTTTCTTCATTATGGTTCTATGGGGGATTTTTTTCCATGTGACTTGTATTTTTAGTGGTACGATCGGGGAAATATAACCAATTGTTTAACTTTTATTAAAGGAAACCATAAAAGGCATTTTTGCTCTCCAACCACCATCAACAGTTGCACTTTTCCAAGGTTCTAATGATAAAGCAGCACTTTGTTTAAAAAAGGGCTTTAATCAATCCTTGCACATTCCATATTCTAATTATCATTTTGCATAGACTGAGATATAAACATTTGGAAAAGATGAACAACTGGCCTTACTTTAATCCCACCCTATCTGGTTTGTTTGATGCCTGATAGGACAGAGTTCATCATCCCAAGATCATCCGAAATCCCTGTCCTAAGAAATGTCAAACACGCCGAACTGTGAAGGATAATGGCAAAAACAACTTGACTGCTCTCCTAAGTGTCTCTATGGGGAGCTCCTGTGCCCCCACCTATACCAATCTATTCCTGGACTGGTAGGAGGAAACAGTCATCTTTGAGGAAGAGGAGAGATGGTGTCACCCATATATCAGTTTTTGGTACCAGATATATTGAGGACATCCTTATTTTATGGCTCTGATACTGAATTCCTGTTCCTTTTGGAAAACTTGAACATCAATAAAATAGGACTGAGATTTACCTCTGAGCATAACATGAACAAGATAATATTCCTAGACTTAACCATCAAGAAGGAAACTGATGATATCCTCAGAACTTATCAAAAACCTATAGCAACGAACAGTTTATTAAAATGGAACAGTCACCACTCCTACCCCTGAGAAGAGGTCCGTCTAAGGGTCAGTTCCTTCGGCTGAGGAGGAACTGCTCCAGAATCAGAGACTTTAAGACTCAAGCTGCAGACCTACACAAAAGGTTTCAAGAAAGGAGCTATCCACATCAGATCCTTAATTCATCATTCTTGTATGCTGTGGAAAGAGATAGACTCTCTTTCCTTGGTACCCAGATGGGAAAACAGGATTGTGGGATCACAAAGATAATAGGCAATCAGTCTGATGGTGTGTGCTGTATTCTGAAAATACATTGGGGAATCTTACTGGCAGTCTCAGACTTGTAGGATATTGTCCCACCAACCCCTAGCATCACCATTAGACTGGGACGATACTTTGGGGACTGGCTATTTCCCAGCCATTATCAAAGACCACCAAGCCTGGCTAAATAGGAAAAAAAAATATTTCAGATGTAGTAATTGCTGTGCGTATGATTGATCTGATTCCTGCAAGATGTTCAATAACTCCTCCTTTGGGAGAGAGGGAATTGCAAAACCTCTGGAGTGGGATCAGAAGGTCCTTGAGCAAAGGACCCAGAGGGAGGCCCCCCAAAGGGGAGCTGGTACAGTCCCCACAGAAATAGTGCTGGTGCCTGGGACCAGGCATCATAGTGAGGAGAAGGTAGTCTCCAAAGGGTCTTCAGAAGAGCTGGAGGCTGCTGGTCAAAACCCCACTATGGGCCGTGGACTGGCTGAATCTCTTAGCAAGGCGATGTCGTTCAGCTTGCCGGACACCCACTCTGGAGGTGCAACCCTCACGACGTCGGGGTCAGTGGAGAATACCAAGGCCATAGCAAGTCAGGTGATACAGAAGTTTAGGGTCACCAGCTATGGCCCTACCCAGGTGGGCCGTGGGAGCTTTACAAAAGGGGAGGAGGACTCTGGCCAAACTAATTTCCCGTATCAGCCCTGGAAATGGAGACCACCATCCCCCATTGCCTGAGCCACCTTCATGGAGGAGAGGAGGAAGGCCCGGAAAAGGCCTTGAAGGGAGAAGAAACTCGAGACTCAATGTCCACTACTGCCTGAATCTTCAAGTTTCACAGGGAGCTGCCTCAGACTTGGTCGGGAGAGGCATTTATAGTAAATTCCCTGTTGGGGGCGGACTACTTCTTGAAGCTTTAGTTGAACGTTGCTGATATTGACCAAAGGAAGTGTTAAGGACTGCTTCCTGTTTTCCCTTTTGGGGCCAAAAATGCCTGAAGCAGTCCTGTTTGTTTGTCAACAGTGTTTGTTTTTTTTTGTTGTGCCTGTTGGGCCTTTTTCTGCTGGATTAGCAGACGCTGGTGCTTTTTAAGGGTTTGATATCTTCAGTAACAGAGACTGTGTGTTTCCCGGAGTGTTTTTTTTTTAAAGAAAACTACGACTGTATGAATATGCAGGCTCTGTTAATAAAAATGAACTTGGACACTTTGTTTCAGGGTCAGGGTTATCACCGAGAAGGATCGGAGCTACTAAAAGTTTTATGGCTATGGTCTGTCATGCTTGCTATTCCGGGGCCATTAACTGAGAAGGGCCGGAGCTACGCAAGAAAGAAGACGTCGGGACCAGCCTGCAGTCTAATGTTTTATAATGTTTTACCTATGCACTAATTCTTCTTTTAAGGTCTGACATGGTTAGGGATGACCATAATTAAAGTGTGGCAGAAAGTAGAAGTGGTGGGGCTGATGATCTGCTCCCTGACACTCTAAAGGGTTAAATGTATTTGATCTTTATGTATGTTATCCATGTTGTCCATCCTTAATGCAGCAGCCAGGGTCATCCATCTGGCTAA
>VIAB01003121.1:79222-92043 GCA_009801035.1 Oophaga pumilio
TATTTTTCGATACCGAGCAGTATCGCTCAACACTAGCCCCAACGGATTTGCAGGACATTTAGGCACATGCACTATTACAAAAAAAGGTGCAAAGTATTGCTATACATTTTAAGAGGTTTTCAGGGCAAAGTAGAAAACATATGGAGGAGTGTAACATTGGGAATCCTGACAGTGTGTAAGGATCCTGCTCTGTTTGACAAATCCATTGATTGTCACATGATCGCTCATACAATGTAGGTACTTTTAGTCACATACTGACTGTTTTCCCTTCTGGTTCTCTCCATACTACATACCAAGGATTTAGCTGGCAGAAGTCTTAGCTGCTGCATGAGTACTTGCTCAGAGCCCGATTCAAAATTTTTACAGCAAAAACATGTAGTGAAAACATTGAAAAGTTGCAAAATTTTGCTGCAACTCAGAGTTGAGACAAAATTTTATGACTTTTGATGTGTTTATGACAGTTTGTCTACTTCATGACGAGCTGTTGTGTTCTTTATGCAGAAATCCTACTCCAGAAAAAATGTCAGCCTCTAGATGTGCAAAGCTGGTCCTACAAAGTATCAGACTACAGAGGGTTGAATACAAATGCACGTCAGAGTTTTCAGATTTATATTTTTAAAATAATTAGAAAACCTCCTTTACACTTCACAAATATTTGCTACCTAGTGTTGTTATATCACGTAAAATCTCAATAAAATTATTTTAAGTTTGTGGGTGTAACGTGAAAAAATCTGGAAAATTCACGGGATATGAAAAATTTTTCAAGGCACTGTACACGCTGACCATATGTTTGTAATGGCTAGCCTTGTAATTTGTAATGCACCAAGTCTGTAATAGTGGGAGATGCTCTTACAAAAAGACTCTCCATTCTGACACATAAAGGAGAGTCTCAAATAGGGGACATTTTTCTATGATGTCCCTAATAGCTCATGTTGACAGAGGTTGTCATAGCAAGGCAATGCTTCTAATAGTGTGTTTTCTGGTTGCTAACATTAATTATTTAGTAATTTCATTACTTGTTCATATTTTTTATTAACAGTTTGGATAAAGAAGGCATAAAAGATTGGCTTCATACATCAGCTCCTTGCATTCATGACATTCCACTGAGTCAAGATCTTCAAAATGAAATAGGAAGCAGTCAGTCATCAGGTAAAATATGCGTGAGTTTATATTTAATAATGCTGTGAGGGCGAATTCCATAATCACTAGATCTATAGACCAGATACTCTGCACCCTTATGGCCCGATTCATTATTGCATTTGCATCTGATATTTGTCTAGGTTTTGGTGTCTTTTACCTGTTTTCATTTGCTCTTTATTCTTCTTTTGATTGTGACTTTTTAAGTCTATTTAGATGCGTTTTCAGTTTTTTTTTTTGTTTTCAATGTTTGTCATTGTAGACAAGGTTTGAGGCTTCCACATGTTTTGATCTAATCAAGAAATTTTGACTTTTTAAAATGTTGCAAAATTTTTGCACAAGCACAAATGTACTGTAATCTTTCCCTGGCGTGGCTTTATATGCGTTTTGAATTTTTACTGGAACATGTGACTTTTTAAGCTAAAAAGGCACAAAAAAAGGTAAAAGCAAAAGCAAAAAGAATTTTTGTTTTAAATTTTGCTCAAAATTTGTGAGCCACATACAGTATTTTGAAGAATTTGGCGCAAAAATGGTCAACAAACACCATAAGACATACATTACCTCTCAGTATACTGGAAGCATGGACGTAATCCCACCCTTGACTTTGAGTGACAGGCTGCCTGCAGCACCTGAGTGCAGAGTGCCTGCAGTATGTTGAGCGGTGGCATAACTGCCCTAATGATTGGGAGAGAGCCATTACCTGAAGATTACACCGCGATTAAAACTTCATTTTCCCTCTGTAGCCGCACTTCCAATTAGCAGGCAATGGTTATCGATATTTACCATCAGATTATCCTATACTTGCAGGTAAATAGCGTTTCTGGTAATGTCAGGTTCTTTTTAAAGTCCATCTGTTCCCCCTCCCTTCAGTCAATTTCTACTAATGTACATGTACCCATCTGGAAGTAGGAGTCTTGCATTTTTTGTAATGTAGAGAGTAATATGAAAAATAAGTAAAACTATCCAATTTTTACGGTAATTTAAAAACTTAATTTACACAGTAGTTAATTTCCTGATTACACATTCCCTTTAACACTACTGTATGAATATAATTATAGTATAACATATTTCATAATATTTATAACTTATATTGTTATCCTTCTTTTCATTGTTGTTTTTTTTTATTAAAAAAAGGTATGATTAGAAAGCTGAAAACATTTATACCTCCTCTTAAGAAGGCACAAGCATTGGAAGCCAACCCTGCATCAATATATTCCTGTCAGCATAACATTAATAGTAGCAAAACAGTGACCGCAAACATAGGAAATACAAGTACTCAGGATATTAGATTATCGTATCCCTGTTATTCGTTTCATGATGATGAACAAAGCAAAGATGTTTGCTCTCGTGAACACAATCTCACAAAAACCCAAGAAGTCAAAGAAAATTCAGTCATGCTTAGAAAAAGGTAAGGTTGCTATTGGTATTGAAAGGTTTAAATATTTTACTATTGACCAGTGTTTCTCAACTCCAGTCCTCAAGAATACCAACAGGTTATGTTTTCAGGATATCCTTAGTATTGCATAGGTGATAATTTTATCACCTGCTCAAGAATTAATTCCATCACCTATGCAGTACTAAGAAAACCCTGAAAACACGACCTGTTTGTGGGTCTTAAGGACCAAAGTTGAGAAAAACTGCTATTGACTGATATTTAAATAATACACAGTAAATAATGTGAGAACATGACTCTTACTTATGGTAGATCCCAGTTCATGAAGCCAGTTTGGCAATGTATGACGCTTAAAGGGAACCTGTCAGCAGAATTGTGCTCAGTAACCTACAGACAGTGTCAGGTCAGCGGCGTTATACTGATTAAAATGATACCTTGGTTGATGAAATTCGTCTTGAGGTTGTTGTTTAATCTTTATTTGTAGTTTTCAATTAATTTGATCGCCGATTGATGCTACTGCGCCGGCATTTCTGGCCGGCGCCATCTTGGTGGAAACAATTTTTCCTCTAGCAAAATGGTGCCACGCAGTAGCATCTATTGCGTTCCAAATTATCAAATTATGCTACTCTGCAGGCGCGGCCGGCGCTATTTTCAGGAAGAATTTTTTTTTCTAAAGAAATTTATATGACTGAATCCAATTAAAATATGGATATTATAGATCCGATCATTCTACAGCGCAGGCGCCGGTGCCTGCTTGATGAATGTATTTTTTTCCAAACAATAACATATACAGTATGTAAAATAAGGGGCAGGTAACTGAGGGATCAGTGACCTGTCATAAGCCATATATATGACTATCAAAGCAGAGCACCACATGAAGACATGAAGACCCCCCCACAGGCCGCCCCAGAGCACGAGCATATCATTAACTCAAAACTGAAAATAAAGATTAAACAACAATCACAAGACGGATTTCATCAACCAAGGTATCATATCAATCATTATAACGGCGCCGACCTGACACTGTCTGTAGGTTACTCAGCACAATCCTGCTGACAAGTTCCCTTTAAATGGCCTGGGTAGTGAACCACACAAGCCCCATGTGCTGTTTTAAAGCCCCCGTCTCACACAGCGATATCGCTAGCGAGATCGGTGCTGAGTCACTAGTTTTGTGATGCAGCAGCGAGCTCACCAGCGATATCGCTGTGTGTGACATTCAGCGACGATCAGCCCCCCTGCCGGGTATCGCTGATCGTCGCTGAAATGTCAGGACATTTTTTTGATCGCTGGTCTCCCGCTGACAGGCACGCATCGCTGCGTGTGACAGGCGGGAGACCAGCGATCCGCTGGTAACCAAGGTACACAGCGGGTTTCCAGGCGCGGGGCTGTGCCTAGAAACCTGCTGTGTACCTTGGATACCAGCTCCCTGAAGCAGGGAGCTGGTAACCAAGGTACACAGCGGGTTTCCAGGCACCGCGCAGCGCCTGGAAACCCGATGCGTACCTTGGTTACCAGCTCCCTGCATCAGGGCGCTGGTATCCAAGGTACACTGCGGGTAACTAAGCGATGTTACCCGCAGTGTCGCTTGTACTGATCGCTGCCTGAGCTGCCTGTTTGGCAGCTCAGCAGCGATAATGTAGCGATACACCAGCGATCCTGATCGTTGTCGGGATCGCTGGTGTATCGCTATGTGAGACCCAGCCTTTAGACCCTGTTTGAGGCCAGTGGAGCTCATTCACAAAAACAGACAGGACAAATTCAGTAGAAAAGTTCAGAAGATAAGCCAAGTCCATGGCAAAGAATACAGAACATAAGAATATCTTGTACATTAAGGACACAGTTACTCAGGAGCAGGGTGATTAGTTCCTTAATAAACCTGTGGCTGCTTGGCATTGGCAAGTGAAGGAGTGCTTTTGTCTGTGCTGGCCCTTTAAGTAACCAGGAGTCAATATGGGCAAACATGTGAAACGGCTCTATAGGTTCTAGCAGGATAGATGGGACACCGAGCCCAGAACTGAAGTGTCACTGAGAGAGCATTAGCTACAGAAGCCAAGATCTGGGGAGCAGTGAATGAGAGCATAATTCCATGTGGGAGTAGATATGTGGCAGAATTTATAGACGTGAGAACTTAGGTCCTGTTCCGTGTATTTTAGTTCTGAGGAGAACATGAGGGTGTCATCCAAGTGCACCACCACAACACAGACATTAAAGGGAATCTATCAGCTGGTTTTTGCTATGTAATCTGACAGCAGCATGATGTAGGGACAGAGACCATGATTCCAACTATGTGTCACTTAGTTTACTGAGTGCAGCAGTTGTGATATAATCCCTGTTTTCTCTGCTGCAGATGTAACAGAGCTTGGAAGGGTGAGCTTTGTATAGCCCTGCCCACACTACTGATTGGCAGCTTTCTGCTAATCTGTGCTGAGGGCGTGGTTGTACCAGGAGGCACGAGGCCAATTGTCCTGTAGTGATAATCTCCTGCTAATAAAACACTGATTGTGTTTAAACAGCAAAACACAGTCTATTAAGTGACACATCTCTGGAATCAGGGTTTCTTCGACTACATCATGGTACACTTAGTAGATTACATCCCTGAATGTATAATTGACAAGTTATTTTAAGCTGGCACATTAGTAATCCCAAAGGGCATGATTAGATACTCAAAGTTCCTCATCTGGGTATTTAGATACTCAAAGTTCCTCATCTGGGTAATGAATACTATCTTCCATTCATTTCTGTCACGCTGTCTAATGATATGTGTACAATGTCAGTAAACTATTCTTACAGGGACAACACTCTAAACAACATATAGTTTAGCAACATCAACATGAAAGTATAGAATAGATTTACCTGACACGATATCCGTTGAACTGTGGGTGAATCTTGAGGACTTGTAACGCTGTCACAGGAAAGAGCAGGACCGGGGTCTAACCTGACCCTAAACTGGGGTCCTAACTAATCCCTCACCTTGGAGGTACTGATAATGGTTCAGAGGTCCAAGTCTCCAGCCTAACCCTGTCTCCTATCAAACCCTGAACCCTGTAATCTAGTCCTAAGAAGGATCCTGATTACCACCACAGGGATATGGGCTGATATAAACTAAATACACAGTTTAGACATATAAGACAGACAGGAGAGAACGCAAACACAGACTTGCATACACACTCAAACACCGAATGAACATAAAATGGTCTGGGATATAAAACTCTAAACAATGTGAGCTTAATAAACTAAGGAGCTCTCAACTAGAGTCTATACAGATTCAATCCTATCTGTGATCTGTATGAGAGATTTCACTGGCAACTCCCAAAGCAGACAACCAGGGATTTAAAGGAAACCAATCAACAAATAATCAATTGCAGCCGGGAGAAACTGCACCCAGTGCCAGAACCGAGCACAGACAGAATTACCGTAACTCCCTAACTGCCAAACACAAAGAAACAGCTACTCAGCTGTGAGAAGTCAGAATGTGCAACCGCGACGATCTTCGTGGCGATGCACACATGACAATTTCTTTTTTGGATGCAAATTGTAGGCCCTTCTTAGTTTAGCGAACATCTTTTCCCCTTGTATCTGATGAAAATGTTTTGAAATGAAGGAGGGAGCAGACCAATACAGGTGCACAAAGATCCATGCTTTTTGACAATGAAAACAGAAGCCATCTTCTACAGAACAAGAGGCCTTGTGTGAAAAAACCTCTTTGGTCATTTTATGATTTTCTGTAATGTGCGAAGATTTGGCTTATATCTCTGAAAAGGATTAAGAATAGTCTGTATAACAGTGTGCTGGAGTATAGGATGCTATTCTATTGCACAGGGGCCTGTGGAAAGTAAATGTCTCAGCTTCTTGCTCACTGAAAACATCAGTGAAATCATAACGGTCTGACAAGTCACCTAAACATAAGCCCGTGAGATGGAGCATAAAGCTGCAAATGACTGGCAAACAGAGTGCATGGAAGGAGTCTCCCCAGCAAGTAATCTGTCTGGTGTTTCATTCGTTGTCTGGTGCGAGTTGTTGTAGCCAGGGTAAACCTGTAATACAGGGCTAATGGACTTCTGCAAGACATAGTAAGAGATTTGTTACTGATGGTATGCCGTCAGCTTTAGAGTTAAAGGGTCTGTGGCATAGTGGATCACTTATGATACCATGGAAAAGTCATAATGACATGTATGTTATACAGCAGAGTGTGGTCGCTCAAGCCAGATAAACAGACGACTACCAGGAAGGAACAGGGTGTGGTGCAGGCACAGCAAGGATTACATGGGTGAGTATACATTTCTTTTTTTTTTAATTTTATGTTTTGGTGGCTCACAGTATGTATTTCAATAACTTGGAAAACCACTTTAAATTCTCAGTGTCAATTGGGGACACCTTATAGATATTGTAGAGATCCAGATATGCTACCTGCTGTCCTGGCGTAAACGGTTGCAAAAGTATGCCATCTTGTGGTTTGCACATTGCTAGGCCAGGGTCCTTAGAGGGTATTATAATCTTTTTTATTCTTTGTCTATTTTATTTGACAACATTGGACTTGGAAAAGTAAGCTGAGCTCAACAGACATGGCAGACATGATACATAGTGTTCTGCTGAAATGTTTTTTTTTCAAGTGTACCTTTTATTTTCACAGCTTATTTAAACAACATGATCCATTCACTTTTGAAGACAGACAGATGGTCACAGATGATACGGTGTTTATGGATTCTTTTAGGGCTCCACAAAATGCCACCTATGGCAAATACGTTTGTAAAGATTTATCATGTAGCCATAATGAGAGTGCAGATGCTCATCAAAGTTGCAATGAAGATCATGCAAGAGTCTCATTTTCTACATCTTTAAAGGTGCTGAATGGTGAAGGTAATGAATGCTTAGTATTTTTAATATATTCAATAAAAGCTATTACCATGTTAACACTAATTTGCTATAGGATTTGTTCCTTTTGGTGTTTTAAAAGTGTATTTATAGTAAAGGTTTTCAGTACCAGTAACTTTAAAGGGGATTGTCAGCAGGGAATTGTTATATAACCTGAGAGCAGTGGGACAGAAACCCTGATTCTGGTGATGTATCACTTAATTTATCGGGTGCAGCAGTTGTGATGAAATCACAGTTTTCACTGCTGCAGATTTAGCAGAGCTCTGAATGCTAAGCTGTGTATAACCCCACCCACTACACTGGTAGCTTTTTGTGTACATTGTACATTGACAGAAAGCTGTTAATAAGTGGTGGGTTGTGGTTGGACCAGGAGGCACAATACACCTAGTCCACTAGTGATAATCTCCTGCTGATAAAACAGTGATTTTATTGAAACAGCCCAGTAATTGATACATGCTGGAATCAGAGTCTCTGCCCCATCAGCATGCTCCACTCGAATGAGGTAGCAAAAACCTGCTGACAGATTACCTTTAAATGGACACTGTCAAGTTGTGTAACATTTGAATCATTTGTTGGGTAGTGTTTCCTAAGCCTCCTTCCCACCCTTGCTGCACCCACTTTGGTTGATCAGGCTGGGACTGACGTGAAAATGCCAATTTATGCATAACTTTGAGATGTGCAAAGTTTGCTACTTTTTAAAGTGTTTTACTACAGAAATCTAGTGAAAACCCTGTGATGAATTGGGGCTTATGTGTTTGGACAGAGATGGCTCTATGGAGTTTTGTGTGTTCCCACTCAGTTTGCTGGGATCCCTCATACCAGAAGTTCAAAATTAACTTCTGCTGTAAAGTTGAGGCTTTTAGAACATGCTTAGATAATGTTAAGTATATTTTTTGATAAGTCAAAAGGTTCCCACAGAAGTGGTAGAGCTCATGAATGTTGGACCCTCATAACACTCTATGATGGGGAGTATTCCTCTAATGTCACTTTTAGAGTGACTTTGGCCCCAAGTCATCAAGACCGTTGAAGTTCACACGTCCTCACAAATCTTACTGCATTCTGTACCTGGAGTAAGATTTCTGGAGTACATAAAGCCACAGCTTGTCATGAATTAGACTACCTATGGCATCCCGCCCCCTGTCCTGCAACAGACTGGAGGTTGTATAACATTTTTTCATATTTGTTTCCTAATATATTAATGTGCAGTGAGGTTTTAACAGTAATCTGCTGTGTGTCTAATTTTATAATTAACAACTGATAATATCACAATTTTAATGCCATGGATTTTTTTATTCTTTAGCCACCACTCCATATGGGATTTTGAAGCCTGTCTCCGAGATTCGTATCCTTCCTTTCCCATGTATATTTTTGTAAAGCAAGGTGTACATGTTATAATTCTTACATACAGTGCTGCTTGAAACTTTTTGAACCCTTCAGAATTTTCCATACTTCAGCATAAATGTAATCTAAACCTACATCCCCTCATTCCCCTTTGTTCTTTAATTATACATCAGATTTTCACACAAGTTCTAAAAGTAGACAAAGAGAACCAAATCAAACAAATATGTGAAAAATATTTGACTTTAAATGAGGAAAATGATCCAATATCACATGATTGTAAATGACAAAAGTATGTGTAACATCTGTGCCGGTGCCTGTTGCCTCTGTTTCCGCTTTGGCCAATGGGCGGCGCTGCACCTTTGTTGCGGTCAATGCGTGAGAGCGGCAGTCTTGTTTTATTACTAGGACTTTTGGTGCTACTAAATCAGGGAGCTATGAGGGTAATCATTCTAGTTTTGATTCCTTCCCGACAACTCCGGGCGGGGACTGTCTACTGTTTAACACTCTGAACCTTTGACTTCCTGCAGTCGATAAGTTTATTTTACCTGGTCTAACGCTCTAGTTCTTGCTCCTGTTGTGTTTTCTGATGTATCCTGTTTTCTGACCTCAACTAGTATTGATCACTCGCTTTCTTATTTTGTCCATGATGTGACCTCTTGGTATCGATCCTGAGTGACGATCTTCCATGCTGCCAGTTTGCTCCACTAGTCTGCAGCTGACTCCATGGTCCACACCCAGGGATTCCTGTTTAAGTCCAGATCCCTGTAGCGGGGTTAAAGGGTTTAAGCTAGGGCAATCCCTGGGATCTGAGTAACAGAATGGGTTGTGCTAAGCCTGTCCTTGGAAGCTGACAGCTGATAGACTGCCACAAACAGTGCAACCGTGACAGTATATCAACCTTTTCTTTTAGTATCTAATGTGACCCCTTGCATTGCAATAACTGCATCCAAACGATTCCAGTATAATCGTTCATTAGTCCTGTACATTGGCTTGAAGAAATTTTAGCCCAATCTTCCCTACAAAACAGCTTTTAACTTGGTTATGTTGGTGGATTTTCTAGGATAAACTGACTTGTTTCAGGTACTTCTACAACATTTCTATAGGACTAAGGTCAAGATTTTGAATTCGCCATTCCAAAACCTTAACTTTCTTCTTCTTTAACTATTCTTTTGTAGAACAACTTGAGAATTTTGGGTTCTTGTATTGCTAAGATTAAGATCACAGATATCCTGACATTTTCCTTTAGCAGTTGCTGGTATAATTCAGAATTCATTGTTCCTCAATGATGGCAACTGTTCTTACCACAAAAAGGCCCAACTATGATGCAACCATCTTTTTTCACAAATGGTAGGATGTTTCGCGGGGTTTTTGACGTTCAGAATTTGGCCCAAAACGCTAGGGAATCCTTATGCCAGCTAATTCAATGAGAATCCTGAAGTGCTGTGCACATGATCAGTAATTTGCCCCTGAGTATTTGCAGTTTGTTTTATTATGCGGCATGTCAATTCTTTGTGTGGATTTTTAGCGTTTTTCACCCATTGACTTCAATTGAGTCAATCAAATCCGCAGCAAAAACGCAGGTATAAAAATGTTTGCGGATTTGATGAGTTTTATTTGTGTTTTTACGGACTTCCTATAGTGTTTCCCGCTCTGTCATCTGTTTGACAGTGCAAGAAACACCGTTGCAGCGGTTCTGTTAGTTGGTAATGTTACCACCGGTAAGTCCGTTACCGCTTTTTAGTGCGCTGTGGGGTCATGCAGTCAGATGTCAACATGACCCCACAGCTGTGACTGCGACCTGCGGTAATAAACTTATGAGAGACTACTCCTCCCATCAGGCTACGTCTGGGAAAAGTAGTCTCTGGTCAGCCGGTACCTGTGCCTAAACTTAAAAAGATAAGTAAAAATATAACATTTAAAATGTTTACATACATATACAAATAAATATAAAAAACACACTATACTCACTTAACATCAAATCCCCAATGCACTTGTCCCCTGTAAACAATCAAAAATAATAAATAACCATATACTCTCCTGTCCCCACTGTAGTTCACGTAATCCAGAGTGTCCCACGGCAATCTCACTTGAAGAACAGTCACATTGGGAGATGTGACTGCTCTGACTATCCTCCAACGATACACTGACAGGAGGTAACCACTCCCGCAGTGTATAGCGCTGAGCTGCCGTGAGAGGTCACACAAGTTCATCAGCTACTGAGCTCTGGTGATCTCACTTACGGCACCATTAAGTGTGATTCTTATGGTTGCTTAGACCCCCTACGAAGCTTTATGCTTAGTTTATAGTGTGATCGCTGAACCAGCATTTTTTCTAAAGTTCGGAGGCCTTATTTTCTTTTTAACCGATAGGTTGACGTGTACCAGGAGACAAGATAAGATGATTCCTCATTTTAGACAATACAATACATTCTTCCTCGCCTGAGAAGAGACGCTCTGTGCTAAACAGGGCCAAAAGCCAAGAATGGAATTTTTTTTAAAGTGAAACTAGCATTTTATGTTTTAGTTGTATTAACTGCCATATATGGTAATTCCGCTTCCTGCTTCAGGGATGTATATAAGCCCCTTTCTCAGCAATAAACGCAGAGCTTATGAACACATCCTTTGGCTTGTGTCTTATTCTCTCTGGTACCACATTCCAAGGAGGAAAGGGTTAATGAGATAACAGCGACAACAATAGTTTAAGTGGGGTATGTATTACATTATTACAATTTGCCATCTTCATAATTCTAAATTGGGCAATGATCTTAAATATTTAGACTAACATTGGATGTGTTTTATTTATTTTTTTACTTTTGCTTAACATTAAAGCTAAACAATTTAGAAACGTATTTTCTGAGTTTCCATATTTCAATTATATACAGTCAAAAGCTTTGGATGATGTGAGTATTGCTGCCTTTCTTACACTACAGTTTAATAATTATAAATATGCTATATACTTATCAGGTTCCATCATTTAGGGGCCTTCTACATAGGGCTCTAAACAATCATTTCTGATTGTTACCCAGAAAAAAGCTTGTTTGTCTTTGCCTCTTTTATGCATGCATATCCCGTCATGCAAAAAGGCAATAATTAATGTAATGGGTTTCATATGAATGATCATATGTATGAAACCATTGCTAGTTTCAGTATCGTATCCAACTGCTGGAGTAATATTTGTGGCATAGCGAAAGCTGACGCTTGTCATGAATTTGATGAGCGGGGGTCATCACGCCCCCGTTCCACCCCAGCTTTGACTAAGTAAATAATAGTGACGTGAACGCAACAAAATTGTGATTGCAGTCACTATGGCCTCTTTCACACTTCAGTCAGTTAAAATCCATCAAATTGTGAAAATAGCTGATCCGCCAGAAAATTGCAAAAACGGATGCAAACGGATCCGTTTTTTGACGGATCCGCTATGAACTTTTCAACCCGGAAAATGCAGGTACACATGTCTGGCACGGAGGAGAGAGAGAGAGACCCCTGACAGTGTTCTGGGCATTTTGAATGGATTTTCTATGAGAGGAACGAATCCGCTGGCGGATTCCGTCAAAAACGGATGCCAGCGGATCCGCCACCCACAGGCGACCATTACACAAAATGGCGGACCCAGCGGATCCGCCATTTTGGCGGCTACAAAAAAACGTTGCATTGGACGTTTTTCAAAAAAGGCGGACGCCAAATTTTTGGCGGATCCGTCAAAAAACGGACCTAATGGACGACCATCCGTCAAAATCCGTCACTAATGCAAGTCAATGGGAAAAAAGCGGATCCGCCAAAAAAAATGGCGGATCCGCTTTTTTCACACTTTGGCGGATTTTGACTGACGTCGCACGACTGAAGTGTGAAAGAGGCCTAAGGAGGAGATTCATCTAAGCTTTTTTGTGATGAAGTTTTAAAAGTCACATTTTTTTTTCTGTGCAACCTCAAGTTTGTGCATAAAAATATGACTTTTCAAATCTTTTTTTTCTGGAAATCTGGATTAAAAGCTTTAAGGAATCGCCCACTTGGTGCCTGCAATCACAATCCTTTATATTCTATATACAGTGGTGGCCAAAAGTATTGGCACCCCTGCAATT
>VIAB01003121.1:93618-116468 GCA_009801035.1 Oophaga pumilio
AGAATTGCAGGGGTGCCAATACTTTTGGCCACCACTGTAATAGTTATGTGGAACAATTTATGAAAATACATACCGTACTTTACAACTTCTATGTATTATTAAATATGGAGTGTGGTACTGGAGTAAGATTTGCGGCACAAAGAAGGCCGCTGTCCTTCCCCAGTAAAAGCTTTACTGAATTGGGGTCTTTGAGAAAGAATTAAAGGTTCAATCTGGGATAGATTTGCAAAGTAATACATCAATCTCATCCGTGCTAGGTAATCTATTTCACGATGTATACAGATTCTATTTTTACTGTAGATTGAATGACAGATCATCTTTGAGCTGTGCCATTGTGTTGGAAAAGTACTAGTACCTTCATATTGCACCCATTCTCTACCAATAAAGGCACCACATGCCCATCTTTATTCTGTGTAAACAATGGCAGCTGTGATCTCCTCATCCACATGATGAAAATGGCATGATGACCACCTTCCTTGGCTGTCTTCATGTCTGTTCAGGTGCTGAACACGTCTAGTACTTGCGCAGATATCGGCAGCTCTATAGACATAGCTGTTACTTTAACCGAAACCCAATCAAATACCACAGAAGTCAATATTATAATTACCCATTGAATTCCTTGTTGCCACAGTATCCAAAACACCTTGCCCAGCTGCCCAGGATCTCCTGTAGCTGTGTAAGTTCAAAGCTCTGATCAGCCATGGAGCCGGTGAAAACTTATAATCACATGACGCAACCGCCGTCTTCATTATGTGGACTCCAAGATCTTTGCTTCCATTGTTTGTACAGCACAAAGATGAGCAGCTAGAGACCTTTATTGGTACAGTGGGGTTGTGATATGAAGATACTTATGTTTTTCCCAGCATGACATCACAGTTTAATGCATTTTCCAATTTTTGTCAAAGTGGATACGTCCTTCAACAATTTAGTTGTAGATACTGACAATCATTTTGCTCTGCACAAGACACCCTAGAAATTGTTTTTAATAAAGCCAAATATCGTCAAATTTTTAAATATAAATTAATTATTATATTTGATGGAAAAAATAGTACATTCATTAAGAAACTTTTTTTTTATGTTTTTGGAATCACTGTGAACATAATGATGGATCAGTTGATCCATAAAAGAGTTGTCTCAGATGACACATTTATAGAATATCCTGTGGACCCACTGGGACCCAAATATGTCAAGTAGTGCCACCCTCATCTATCGTGCCAGAAAAGAATACCTCATTAAAAATTAGAGATGATCGTGTCTTTCTCCAAAAGAGTTTTGTTGTCAAATATTATTGTTGCCTTTTCTTATTTGTATTTAGGTTCTATATTCAGATAAAAACTTTGTCATGTGTGCGCCAACTGGATCTGGAAAGACAGTCATATTTGAGATCGCAATTGTGCGATTACTAATGGAATCTCCTGCACCTTGGACAAATGTTAAAATTGTATACAGTGAGTAGAGTTTAAGCTCTTAGACTATTATCTTTGATTTCCATTGTATTATACCATTGATGGAAATTGAAAAGTGCTTTGAAAAAGCCTTATTCTTCTGGGAGAAAGTGGAGAACCTTTAGAATATTAAACACTTCTTACAAAGATAGCTACTTCTACAGATGCATGCAGAGAAGTTGCTGCCCTCAATTGTAACTTTGATAGGTGCATGACTTTTGCCTGATACATTACCCCTTTCTTATTGTTTGAGTTCTTGGTTTAGTGCACAATCACAAGCATCTCATGTTACTGCCCTATACTCAAAATATATTGTTCTCTCCCATCTAAACTGGCTTCAGTATCCTACAATAATGTCCTCCAAACAAAGGAAATAAAATCTAAGAGTGGAAATGCTGACATGTAACCTCATTTTTCTAAAGCTATCAACCATATACATATTATACTATTTATGCCGAAAATGTGTTATATCTTAAAGGGCTTTGTTCACTGAATATATTCGTCACTTATCCACAAATGATAAATATGTGATCACTAGGAGTTCAAATTTTGGACTCCTTTCACTCCCGGGAATGCAGGGTCCCAAAGTCCCCAGTGTGAATAACCAGTGGTGCGCGAGTGATCATCACTCCATTCACCGTGTATAATAGTGGGCAAGATAGTCCTTCTGTCAATGCACATATTGCGCTCAACATTTATTTTGTGTTTTGGCCCCTTTTTCTGTTTCAGTGGACAAGGGGGCTTTGTGTAAAAAAGATTTTTGCTCAAATTACTGATGTAAAGTCATAAAACTAATAGGTGTTGTAAAGTTAGACAAAAATGTTTAAAGATGCATCAAACTGAACAGCCACTACAATAAATTTTGGTTCATTTTTTCAACTGTACAGTATGAGTTCACATTGTCTAAGAATTGATGGTTTTAGTCAATCTGCTTCCACTTATTCTTGAGTTTTTTTAAAGGAGTTTTATGGAAAAACCATTGATGGCTTATGCTTAATTTTAATTTACTTAAATCAAAGAAAAAAAAAGTTTAAAATTGCTCCTTAGAAAAATACTTCAATAACTACTTCCAAGATTGTAGAGAGAAGAAGCAAATGAGGAAAAATGTATGGTCATTACTTTTTTCTTTACATCTCTCCTACTTTTCACATGGTGTACTCCTATGAAGGACCAACTGTCAAGACCCAGCTATCATCTCTTAACCACGTTTTACCTTTTGGAATCTACTGTAAATTTATTAACTTTTTCCCAAGTTCAAATGGGGTTTAGAGCAACTACTTCAAATTTGCTTTCCACAATGTGTGATCCCTTTTTAGGGCACAATTTGAGGATGTTCTTATGCTCACCCAGCCTTCTCCTAATTCACTGTGTCTGTGCCATTGTCAGAAATAACACTTATTTTGTTTTAGCAAAATTGTAAGATATCAGTCTACACAGCTAAGATAGATTCATTCATTTTTTATTTTGGAATATGCTACTAATATACTTTTAAAAGAATGTATTATACTAACTCCAGATAGGCTCAGCAAGAGAGAATGAGAGGTGAATAAGCAGCAGCCAGATTTCCCTGGCAGCTACCTCTCCCCCATAGCAACAATGAATCAAACTCAACCTGCTTCATTCTTCCTTCTTCCAATATACCTTATGTTGTTGGGAGAGGACCTAAAAAACTTTAATGCAGCGTTTTTAAGGCAGAAATTCTAGAGAATTTGACTGTTGTGTTCTTTAGGCAACTTTTGTCTGTGAAAATACTATTATAAGACTATTTAATAAAAAAAAATCATGTTTTTGTGCTCTCAGTATAATTTGCATTTCATTTAAGTGGCACCTATAAAAGCTTTATGTGGCCAAAGATTTGAAGACTGGAAAGAGAAATTTGAACCTATTGGACTTCTCTGTAAGGAGCTGACTGGAGACACCGAGGTGGAGGACTTATTTGAGATTCAGCATGCCCACATTATAATGACAACCCCTGTGAGTATACTCAAGGTGTAACACTAGTATTAGGTGAATGCAGATGGAACAATAAAGTGGTCGTCCACTTTCAGAATTCTCCTCTTCATTATTCCCAATCTATCCTCCATTTCAACTTTGTAATGCGCTTACATTTATGTAAGTGTCTCCTTGTTATTTTGTTATTGCTGTCATGTCACATGAACTCCATTTTGATCTGTTTGTGATTACATCACATCAACCAGTCACATGGATCTCTAGTTTCTTAGTAGGCTTTTATGGCACCCGCCGTGGTTCGCAGTAGCAGCTATCGGTGTATCTAGAGGTGATCCGATAGCTGCTATTGCGCAGGCGCCGGTGGCGCCATCATGCTAGAGGAGAAAAAAAATGTCCTCCTCCAAGATGACACCGCCCGCACCTGTGTAATAGCAGCTATCGACGATCGCCTCTATATACACCGATAGCTGTTACTGCGCAGGTGCCAGCGGACGTCATTTTAAAATTGATTTTTTTTTAATGCCATCAGTATAATCTCAAGCACATTTGTTATTAACACAATAAACATGCGATTATGCTGCAGCCCAGGTCCACGGCTGGCACCTGCCTGCAGGAGGATTTTTTTTTTCAGTATGTACATATATTCATTATGTAAACTAAGGGGCAGGTCAGTGAGGGATCAGTGACCGGTCAGCAGTCTGCCTTATGAATAGCTAAGCAGTGCACCATATGAAGACCCCCCACAGGCTGCTCCAGAGCGCCAGCATATTATTAATTCGAAACTGAAAATAAAGATTAAACAACAACCACAAGACAGATTTCATCAACCAAGTGATCATTTTAATCAGTATAACGGCGCCATCCTGACACTGTCTGTAGGTTACTGTGCACAATTCTGCTGACAGGTTCCCTTTAAGTGATGTAATCTCCTAGCAATATGCAATCCCATTTTCATACTTGTCTGTTCTGTAAAATTTCTAGAACACTGGGGCTGATTTACTAAGCTTCATGCGCCAGAAATTTGTCATAATTTGTGCAGAAAATCGTCCATTCATTACTCCACATTTATTATGTGTTTTAAATGCTTTCTATGCAAATGTTAGAGATACTCCATGAGAGGCATAGCCTAACAAAATTTGGGTTGAGAAAGAAGCTTGGTAAAAGTCATGATCACATGCGCAGGAATTGCGCTAAGAAATTTAACTTTGTGGACGATCGTAAGCAAACTAACAAATGTTATAAACTTGGACTAGACAGTCTAAAAATGTCACATTTATCAACCTGCATCAGACACTTTCTGGTACATTTTAAGACTGTCTAGTCTATGTTTGCACTGTCCAAAAGACAACTGTAGTAAATCAGTCCCAAAGCAAACTGTTTGTGCAGGTTATTCTAATTGAGATGTGTAACTAGCCAAGATCAAGAACTTCTATCAGAGTCTTTCAGTATTGTACAGTACATCAAACTTGTTCAGTTTTCTTTGTGTTTTTATTTTATTTGTTTGTATCTAAATTACTATAATGTATTTATTATCTTCAGGAGAAATGGGACAGTATGACGAGGAAATGGAGGGATAACACCTTGGTTCAGCTTGTTCGTCTCTTTCTTATAGATGAGGTAATTGTCCTTTGATGTCTTGCACACACTCACTGCAGATAACCATTATGAACTTGTACCAACTAAAGATGAGCAAATTGTTCCAATGTGTTTTAAATTTGTATCAATTTTTTAGGAATTCGCTGAATCTGACGTATTGAAACAATTGAGATTCGATTTTCACGAATCGCCTAAAATAGCTGCTGCCATTTTAGACATTGCAGAAAATTACATCAGCCAAAGCTCCCATGACTTCACCAAAATGCCGTGCAGCTAACACATCATGTGGCATAGTACAGTAAATCAAGAGGAATTACCATAGGCTGTGTAAAAGCAGAGGCAGGAAATGCAGCAGACATTTTGTGGTGACATCACAGCTTTCAGTGTAGCCATAGATATAGGGAGAGAAAGCCATAAAACAGTGGGGAATTTCTTGTTTGTGTGTGATGCATCACATCAGTGAAGAAGATAATTGTGTAAAGAAAAGAGAATAATATAGAGATCTAATTGATAGGGAGAGAGATAGGAGGTTATAGTGCTGTTGAATTTCAATTACACATATTTTTGCATTCATACAGAAGCAGACCACCAATGTTTCTGAAGGGAAAAAACATAATTCTATGACTGCCTCACAAATTTTCATGTCCTAAATTACCTAACTTATATTTTGCACACCAGTTATACTAGCCTAACTGTACACACACCACACCAATACTGGGGCCTATTGCCACTGCTTTTTTTGGTGGGGGTGGAAAAAAAAAGCAATAACAATGAATGAGTTAACGTAAAATATTTAAAAAAGGTATACCACAGCATCTAGCAATTAAATTAGAAAGTTGGAGTCCTAAGTGGCAGCTGCATGCAGGCAGTAGTACTACCAAACACAGGTCACAATTGGCCTCATGTGCCTGTGGCAAGCAAACTATTGGGTAGGAAGAAGTGGATATTATAGACTATATCTTGTGCAAGTACAGAAAATGGAGATGAAAGCGTGCTGCCAGTAGTAAAAATGCAGTAAAAAAAATTGTGAAAATATAAATGCGGTTTTTATTTATGAATGCTTTTCCAAGCACACCTGCTTCTTCATCAGGATAAACCACAGAAGACTTCTGGGAAACTCAGGATCTCATCTTCCTATATTCAGTCGTCTTTTACTATGACTATGTAATGGCAATTTGATTAACAGTATGTTCTCATTAAAAAATATTACTGGCTGTATTAAAATATCAGAGCACAATGCCAATTCCATATAGAAAGGCATAACCATTCATCATCAAGAGCCTGTGAAAGGTTAGAACTTTTCCAAGCAAAAGAAAGCAAAATACAGGATAACACAGAGCTTGATAACTCTGCCTCTGAAATGGATTTGGGTCTGTAAATTAGAATAATTATTCTTTTAATATATAGTAGATGCACATAATCTTATTAATACGTTACTAATTTTACAGGTGCACACAGTGAAAGATGAAAGTCGAGGAGCAACTCTTGAAGTCGTTGTCAGCAGGATGAAAACAATGCACGCCTCCCTTTCTCGTGCAGCGACGAACACTGGAGAGTTTCCGCCCATGCGCTTTGTGGCAGTGTCAGCAACAATCCCTAATGCTGATGATGTAGGTCCTGATCACCATGAACTGCAACACAAAATAAAAAGACTGAGTTCTGTTTACTGTATATTATTTGTGATTTTGGTAGCTAGGATCCCAAAGAAATACAGTTAAATGTCTCCTATAGAGTATAGCACCTCTCGCTATTGTGCTATAACATTTCATCCTATTATAGAGCTCATTAAAAAGCACACAAATCACACACCTATATAATCACCACTCTCCTTTGTGAAAATCAGAACAATATGTGAGGAATATTGATCCCAATAATTCCCTATCAAGAAAAATATTCACAAATACGATGCAAAGGTAGCAGGTCAAATATACTAAAATATTTGCAGTCACAGATTAATCAAATGGTCCAGATAAATCAAAAGACCACTTCTGATGTCATTTGAATATGCAATTTCATATGTCAGATATTTTAGACACTTATAATGTGCAGAGACAGCAAGAAAAATACATTCATAATAGTTGCACTAGTAAGTAATTAGGTACTAGAGACCATGATGGATTGTATGGTTGTGCAAATATTATCAATCAAATACACCTATTATAGTATACCATATACCATCCTTAATATAAGAAAGAAGGAACGATCTCACCACTTAATAATATCCACCGCTTGTCATCAGATGGGGGAAGGTCCTTTTAACAATACCATACGTTACCCCTGACATCGTGAAGTTATGTGGCTAAGAAAGCTGAAATACTCCCGACGCGTTTCTCTGGCTCGTTCATCAGGGGAGAGTTTGTGTGATTTGTGTGCTTTTTAATGATTATATGATATATGAGAACTCATGGTTCTTTTTTTAAAAGGAATTTAATAAAAGGTTAATTTTATTCTTTACTTCTACCTTGCTGATTATACAATATTTCATGATTGGTAGATCCTTTACAATTTTTTTATTATAGAGCTCAGACTATTGAATCTTACAAATTGGAGTGAAAGGTGGCTGGACTTTTTGAAGGGAAGCACTTGCTGAAGCAATGAGCAGTTCTCACATTAGTATGAAGTTCAAAAAAGTCAATTATAAGCATAATATAGTACAGGATCCAATTCTTACAGTTTTGCAGATTTGGTGCGTAGATTTCACACTGCATGTCTTCAGAAAATGACAGCACTATCCACATGTAGCATAAATGTAGCATAAATGTTCTGCTCGAAAAACAAAGGTGCTGCAGATATTCAATGCAGCATTGGTTGAAATCCATATTGAAGCCACAGAATAATGTAAAATGACCACGGGTAGATGCAAATGTTTCCCACAATCTGCCTCAATGGTCTTTAGGCAACCAGTATAGTGAAAAAAGCAGCTGTGTATCCATTGAAAATTATAGAATTAGTTTAGACCTTTTCGCCAGGCAAATATTTCAGATTCTCCATGGAAGAGCTGCTTCTTCACCGTATATGTTGATTACATTTATGTGCCAATGCAAATACAGTTGAAACCATTCTTTAATATGCACAAGTAAGTCTAATTATTAACCCTGAGCAATTTAGGCACTATATCAGACATGACATCTTTTTTGACTGGCCTCCTGGGCACTAGCAGCACAACATGTAGCTTTTACTTAATCAATTCGGAGAGCTCTTGGTCATTACATCAGGTCATTTCTTTTCTTCATTGACAAAATACAAGTACAACATTTTATCTAATGAGGAAAAATAGACAATACTTTTCATTATGTGGCAATAATTGGGGCAGTATTTTATTTAACCATCCCAACACTTTTCGAGTTTAATTAAATATTTTATAACTGGAAGAAGACTTGTGGGATGGGGAGTGCTAAGTATAGTATATGATAGGATGAAAGACGCAGTACTATACCAGCCTGTCCTGTTTGCCAACAAAGACAATAATGTCAGGATATTCACAGAACATACACAGTATATCCAAATATGACATTCAAAAGAACTATAGTAACATGGACTTTATAAGGTATTACATTAATAATGTACAATTATACGCATGACTGAAGGAAATCTGTTACCAGGTTTTTGCTACCCCATATGTGAACAGCATAACGTAAGGGCAGAGACCTTGATATCCACGATGTATCACTTATGTGCTACTTGCTGCTGTTTTGATAAAATACCCGTTTTGTCTGCTGCAGGTATACTTGTTCGCTGAATGCTGAGCTCTGTATAACTCCACCCACACATCTGATTGGCTGCTTTCTGTGTACACTGTGCATAGGCACAAAGCTGCTAATCAGTAGTGTGGGTATGATTATAACGAGCTCATGAATATGGAGGACTACCTGACAGCAGGGTTTACTAGTCCTATAGTAATATCTCCTCCAGATTAAAACTGTAAATTTATAAAAACTACAGCAAGCAGAACAGTAAGTGACACATCACTGGAATCAGGGTCTCTGTCTCTACTTTATGCTGCTCTCAGATTAGGTGACAAAAACTTATTGTAATATTCCCTTTAATGATACGCTGAGCATAAATCATGTAAGATAGGATTTGTCGTTCTATTAACAAAAATGCACTTATGTATAACTTTGAATTTTAGATTTCAGAATGGCTTTCAGATGGAAGATATCCTGCCATTTGTATGAAAATGGATGAGTCGCATCGACCAGTGAAACTCAGAAAAGTAGTGCTGGGATTTCCTTGCAGCAGTAATCAAACTGAGTTTAAATTTGATCTAAGCCTTAACTATAAAATAGCGGGTGTTATACAGACTTATTCAGATCAGAAGCCAACACTTGTTGTAAGCATGAACTTCTCATTTTGTTTTCAGATTTATCTTTGTTTATTCTTAAATTTTTGGAGGATTTTTATTCTTTTTTTGTGGCTTTGCTATTAAGTTTATCTTTGTTTCTCCTTGAATATCTTAAAAATCTGTTATTTTCTTCATAGTTTTGTGCCACAAGGAAAGGCGTTCAGCAAGCAGCTTCTGTCCTCGCAAAGGATGCAAATTTTACCTTGAGCATTGAACATAAAAAGAGGTTTGTCATTGCTGATGTACAGTAAAAGATATTTCAATACATTGTATATTTTCAGTATTTCTTAAAGGGAATATATTATTATTTATCATTAAAACCAGATAGTTAGACATACTGGGGCATATTTATTAAAACTGTCTAATTCTAAGGCTGTGTTTCCATGGTCAGGAAACACAGCGCATTTGACGGAGCGGAAATTCCGCTCCGTCCTAAGCCCCGCCCCCTTTCTGACGCGCGTTCTTTCCGGAGGTGTTCAGGACACCTCCGGAACACCTCCGGAAACAACGCAGGGCTACATAGCCCTGTGTTAAATTCCGTTGCGGCGACGCAGCGTCGCCGCAATACGCTAGGACATGCTGCGGTCTGAAAAGACGCGCCGCATGTCCGGATACGCAGGTCTTCCGCCTGCGTGTTGTTACGCATAGTGGAGACGGGATTTCTTGAAATCCCCTCCACTATGCTGTAGCATCTGGACGCTGCGTGTTTGGCGCTGCGCCAACGCACAGCGCCGAACACGCAGCATTTCCTGATGCAATACTGATCGTGGAAACTCACCCTTAGACTGTACAAAATTAGACTGGACAGTCTTAAAATTCCCAAAACTTATCACAGTGATTTATTCAGTTTGATAAATCTGCTATATGTTAGACTGTATATTCTAAGTTTAAAAGTCCTCTTAATGGGCTTACTTTATACCTGAATTGTGTGCAACAATTTTTGCATTTTATGTCGCGCTTGGTCTTATCCACACCCCTTTTCAGTGCGGCCATTCTCTCTGATCTGGCAAATTGCAATGCTGTGTGGAAAGCACATTATAAATATGAGCAAGTCATGGAAGATGGTGGGTTTTTTTGCTGTAAATTAAACCAGAATTCTGTTTTTTTGTTTTTTTTTAGCTTGATAATTATGCCCTATTGTTTTTTTTCTAATTTCTTTGTATTTTGTAATCGCTGATTTTATTTTATTTTCTATACATGATTATGGGGACATCCATCTTGCCTGAGCTTTCAGAGATATGCATTACAGCAGCTACATGGAAACAATAGTCAGGAGATGTGCATTTCCTTATTTTAAAGCGAGCCTGTCACCTTGTTTTTCAGCTATAAGCTGTGGCCACTGCCTTTCGGGGCTTATCTATAGCATTCTATAATGCTGTAGATAAGCCCCTGATCTAACCTGAAAGATAAGAAAAACAAGTTTTATTATACTCACTCGAGGGCGATCCGGTCCGATGGGCGTCGCAAATCTGGGTCCGGCGCCTCCTATCTTCATAAGATGTCGTCATCCTCCTTGCCTCGTGTCGCGTCTCCTGGGCAGGCGTACTGATCTGCCCTGTTGAGGGCAGAGCAAAGTACTGCAGTGCGCAGGCGCCGGGAGAGGTCAGAGAGGCCCAGCGCCTACCGGCAGTCTGTGGCTTTCAGTCAAAGGCATGACCAGTGCGGTTTCAGTGACCGCTTAGTACATAGTGAGCAGCAGCTAAAACTGTGCCCCAGCACTGACTGACAGCGACTCTGCAGTGCAGTTAAAGGGAATCTGTTAGCAGGTTTTTGCTATAGAATCTGTGAGCAGCTTGATGTGGGGGCAGAGACTCTGATTCCAGCAATCTATCACTTACTGGGCTGCTAGCACAGTTTTGATAGAATCACTGGCTTCTGAGCTGTGTATGATTCCGGCCACACACACACACACACACACACACACACACACACACACACACACACACACACACACACACACACACACACACACACACACACACACACACACACCTCTGATTGTCAGCTTCCTGTGTACACTGTGTATTGTCAGCAAGCTGCTAATCAGTGATGGGGGTGAGATTGCACAGATTAGCCTGACTGCCTGTCATGGGACACATAGTTCTACAGTGATAATCTCCTGTTAATGAGACACTGATTGTATTCAAACTACAGTAAGCTGCTGAGCAAGTGACACATCCCTGGAATCAGGTTCTCTTCCTCTACATTATGCTGCTTTTAGATTAAACAGGTTATCCACCACTTCAACATTGATCAATCTCTGATCGTTGGGAGTTCGACACCCGGCATCCCCGTTGATCAGCTGTTATTGGTGACTGTCAGAAGTGCTCAGGTACTGAGCTGCTCCATCTTCTTATAATAGTGATTGGATTAAGTGGCAGATCTGCAGCACCCAGCCACAGCCACTATGAAAAGAAGGAGCAGGTCTGACATCCGCCAGCACCAAAAACAGCTGATTGCCGGGTGTGCTGGAAGTCGCACCACCACCGATCAGACATTGATGACCGATCCTAATGTTGAAGTTGAAGACAACCTGCTGCCAGATTAATGATTGAGGGTATAAAAGGTATTAAGCCTTATTCAGACAAACGTTTCTTAATGGCCACAACAAAGACAGAATTGTGAGAGTATATCACAAAAATGCTATCAATTGTTTTCCCTATATCCAATATGTATTAATGAAAAGCAGTTTATATTTTTGAATTTAGTTGAAATATTTTTTTGTCTTTCTACAATGCTAGGCTTCTGATGGCTGTCAATTCTGTAAAAGATTCTAAGTTGCGCGGTAGGTTTCTAATTTTTAATGCTATGGCAGTCTCTTACTTGTTACTACTGTTGTCCTGTGTTTAATGACAAGCAGTGAGGGTTGTGTACATAGCTTTCCTTTTTTAGAAGCGGTCAAAAACGACGAGTTTTCTAGTGGAAATCACTTCAAGTAAAGTTTCAAGTAAAGTTTTAGAAGGTTCTTGGAAGAGTTTTTCTTTTTTTTTTTATGCCTTTTTGATTGGACAGTGCATAGTTGATTCTATCAGGAGCTGCTTCCAACATTGTACATGCACCTCCTTTCCACCAGGCATTTTTTAAAAATAATAGCGGGAAAAAAATGCTAAAACTGAAAATAAGAACAGCAAAATGGTTTTACAATGGAAATTAATACAAACTGTTTTTGCAGCTATTTATCAGTCCTAGTTACAAGGAAAATTAGCATAAAAACAAGTTTCAATGCCTCCTAAAGGTCTTTTATATCTTTATGGAGGACACGAAGCAAAAATAAATGTGGTATTTAAATCATATTTTAGTGTGAAATGTAGCTGCATATTTAGATTTTTTTTTTTTTTAATTTTCTCCCAATATTTTCCAAAACTTTAAAAATATGAATATAAAAATGACATAAAGCTTAGATATATGTATCACGAAGAAGAAGCAAAAATTATTTGAATAGCTGAATGAAAAAGACTTTATGGCTTTTAAAACCACATATATAGATAAAATAGAAAATGTGCCTTGTTATGAACATGAAAAAATGGCCCAGTGTTGAACAAGGTAAAGGAAATCTGTCAGTTGATTTTTCCATGGCATACGAACAGTATCCTGAAATATGGCTTAGGGCAGCCCTTTCAGAAAATGTAACATTTATTGCTCTATTTTGCCCCGTTGTCTTACTGAAAGCCCGGACAACTAAGAGTCACGTGCCAGCTAGTCAAGAGTATGTAAATACAAAGTAAATAGTCACCCCTGCACACACCCACAATCCCACCCACCAATCTGCACCGTGATGGGGTGCAATTAGACTGCTGTATTACTCGCTTGAAGATCGCATTGCAAACCACGGACTGGCCGGCATCTCTCCTGAACTGAGAGTGGCAGCATGTATTTCTATGCAGCTTTAACCTAACTATCACTGACGTCGGCGCAGAGGAGTGGACGGGATTATGAGTGGGGGATTTACATATACTTGACTAGCCAGTGCGCGACTCTGTATTGTCCGGAGCTTACAGCAACACAATGGGGCAAGGTAGAGCAACAAATGTTACATATCCTGAAAGGGCTGCCCAAGCCCTATTTCAGGATACTATTAATATACTATGAAAAAATCACCTGAATCCCTTTAAACAGATTCTAATAGCCACAACAATTCAATATAGTCTTGGTTTCCTATACTATTAGATTATGCAATTATTTCTCCAGGTGCCTTTATAACTGATGACTTACTTTTTCTGGGTTTACACGTGCGGACTATGGCTGGTAAATCGACCACTGATCGGCTACATGCAAGCTGATCAGTGGTTGTTTATTTGCCTCTTTTAGACAGGCCGATCACAATTCTTTGCGCACAGTATGATCACTGGTAGTCGTTCTGTACACACAGAATATAATTTTATCGGCAACCCATGTCTTGTTTCCACCAATACCAATGTTCTTTAAGCGAGTTTAAAAATGATCACACCAAACAAGCGAGTGTTTTGCTTTTTTGCCGAGTATTTGCTGGCCTATGTGTTAATATGAATGCTTGTTCCCCGAACATCTGTCCTTCTAAATGGGCCATTACTCTTCAAATGCAATTCTTGAGCTGTCCTCATGCCTCACTCTGTTGCAGCTGAAACCTCCAATATTGTGCTGGTGTTTGGGTTGTTATTATATATTATTATAGCACCATTTTTTCCATGACGCTTTAAATTGTGACTAAAGGCCCCCATACACATTAGAATAATGTCATCTGAACCCGCGTATATTGACTGGTTCTTCCTACAGTCTAATGTGTATGGAGGAGCAGGCTGACTGATGGTCGGGAAACATGTTGATCACCCATGTCCGATTTCGGATTGCCGATCTCATTGTAATCCCTGAGATATGCTGCTTGCGGTCATGTCAGCTAGTCGCTTTCACTTAGCAAAAACCAACCAAGTGCTCCTCTGTATGGGAGTATCACCTATATATGCATCATTTGGCCGACAGTCCTATAATGTGTATGGCCAGCCTTAGATATGTGTTGATACTCTGCTCTTTCCCCTACTTTCTTTGATTACCCAGTTTATGGCTGGATCTCTCCAACCTCAGTTATGGCTTTTCTGCTACAGTCTCCCTGTGCAACACTCACATGTGAGTCTTCCATACACCTACTTTGCATTTCTCCCTGTCCTGATCCGGTCTTCTTCCCCAGTTGCCTTCTGAATAACAGTCTGCTTCCCTTATGCAATACCAACACATCGCATTTGTACACTGTTAAATAATATCTGCCCCAAATTGTAGCAATGTCAGCATATTCAGAGTTGCAGGTGTATAATGCTTTCTCTACGAAACAGGATGAGATTTCAAACAAAATGTTAATATTGTAGTTTTATAGTTGTTGGAAAAGAAAAACCTGCTTATATTTGGAAATGCCTTAATCTACCAATATCATTGCAGATCTTGTGCTGTATGGTGTGGGATACCACCATGCTGGTGTGGATGTATCAGATAGAAAAATAATTGAAGCAATCTTTACTGTCGGAGACCTACCAGTGCTTTGTACGTACATAGCTAAATAATTATTCTAATCATCACATTTTTCAAAACTACTTGGAAACGATAAGGACAGCTTTTCATGACACAAACCAGTGATTGCCAAACTCCAATCCTCACGGCCCGCCCAATAGATGTTTTCAGGATTTCCTTAGTATTGCACAAGTAATGGAACCTGTGGCTGTTTCTAATACCTTGATAATAATTCCATTATTTGTACAATACTTAGGAAGTCCTGAAAATATGACCTATTGGAGGCTGTCAAGACTGGACGGAAGTTTGGGAAACACTGATGCAAACAAAGGACACGATGTTGGATGATCTTATAAACCACATGCGATGTGTATCCCATCTCGGTATCATCAGTTAGTAATACTAGATTCACATTCATTGCTGTGATGGATCAGTCACATGATGAAAACAACAGTGCTTTAGTGACCCCAATGACTTTAAACAGGGCAGTTAGCTGGGTCTCCAAATCAGATGTGAATGAATCCTTAGACTATGTTTACATGTATTTAATTTCTCCAATACCAGTAGAACTGGAGCATTTTTGCAGCCCTTTTCTTGAACTGCTGCAAAACAATGTGTTTTAGCAGCAATTGTGGCAAAAAAACATAACACAACTGCAACATGTGAACCCAGCCTTTGGTTAAATTCACCCTCTTTTTTATATTTATATATGAAACTATGAAGAATCAATCATCTGATTTATTTTCATCAAGTCACATGTTGCCACTTGTGAAGGTATTGCTGCATTAATGTTGCTTGCCATTGCTAGGCTGAGAAGACTGTTACACCCAGCCATGGTGCACGTGGATTTGTTGGCCCACTGTGCCACTGGTGAGGTCAGGCTTGTGCGACAGGTAGCCACCAGGTACCACTCCTGGGCAGAACCTGGTACTGCAGCTGCTGACCCTAGGGGTCAGGTACGCTGGCACTACTTTAGGGCTTAGTTCAGACATGCTGGTCTAGGATTCAGTAGCAGGGTTAGGCCACTCATTGACTGGGTTATAGTGTTCATGCACTGGCCACACTGGGACCAGGGGACTTTGGGAACAGGACTGGCCGCTCCAGGACCAGGAGACAATGTTTAGGCACTATATATATATATAAAATAAACATGTGCACAGCTGAATAGTGGTGCCAAGGTAGGTTCCCAAACGGTAGCAATATAAAGAAAGAACCTGGCACTCAACTTTGGGGTACCAGCGGTGGACGCCGCATCTGCACCATCGTTTTCCAGGTTGCATCCACTTATGCTCTAGCTCAGACTGAATGAATTTTCAACACTATTGCCCACGGACATTATCTCTGATATAACCAATCAACCTTTTGGTTGTAACTGCTCTTTTGTCGTCCCACCACAACTTTGATTACTCAACCAATGAAGGTCCTTTTGTATGACCGAAACGTTTTGTCGTACCACTGTTTGGGATTGAATGTATCATCTGTTATACTCTACCACAAAGTTGAGTGCCAGGTTCTTTCTTTATAATGTTTAGGCACTGACCACTCCGGGATCAGGGGACAAGGTTCAGGCACTGGCCGCTCCGGAACCAGAGGACAAGGTTTAGATTCTGGCGCTCCGTAATTTAAAAAATGAGGGGGACCCCAAGCCGTTTTAATTATTTATTTAAATAATTTAAAAAAGCAGCGTGGGTACCCCTCTATTCTTGATAACCAGCCTTGCTGAAGCTGACAGCTGAGGATTGCAGCCCCGAGCTGTGAGTTTTGCCTGGCTGGTTATAGAAAATACAGTGGCACTCACGCCGGATTTTTTATTTATTTATTTATTTATAGCGTAGGGTGATGAATGTTCCCTTCAGCTGCTCCTGCCGTCACTGTTATTAGCAGCATCAGGTGTAGGCTGATGGAAGTAATAGTCTGCCGTGCCTGCTCCTATTGTTATCACTTGAATATAATGCTCATCATTCTCCCCTGCTCGTGCTGATCGCTAGCAGAGCAGGAGAGAATGAAGAGAACCATCTCCAGCACCTGGCGCTGGGAAACAGTGCTTACTGTACCGCTGCTTCTCAGGCGCCGGTACGTGGCACACAGATGGCATCCCAGTGTGTCATCCGTGTGTATGTGTGCGGGAAGTTTTGCGGGCCCGTGCTGCCGGTAAAAAACGGACATGTCAGCATGTTTTGACTGTGGAAACATACTGATGTGCACAGACCCATTCACTTGAATGGGTCTACGTGTGTAAGTGTCTCCGGTACATGTGAAAACTCACCATATGTACCGGAGACTCGGACGTGTGAAAGAGGCCTAAAGCTGTATGGCTTTCTTTGGTACGGCCCTCTAAATCAGACATCATGGCATATTTATTTAAAATGTTTCTTAATTTTTAAAGATTGATAATGCTCTTAGACTTTAATTTTTTTTAATTAGTTACCACTAGCACATTGGCTATGGGTGTTAACCTTCCTGCTCATTTAGTCATCATAAAATCAACCATGCATTATGCAGCTGGAATGTTTCAAGAGTACAGCGAGACCGACATGCTGCAGATGATTGGCAGGGCTGGAAGACCTCAGGTAAGTAGATTTGCTGTACTGTAACGCTACCGTCCGCTACCATTTTGCTGGCATGTGACACACATATTGCTGGCCATAGCTGTAGAAGCTATATATATATATATATATATATATTTACTTTAGACAAATACTTTAAAGACATATTTAATTGTTTGTCGCCAGTTTGATACAACAGCCATAGCGGTTATCATGACAAGGGTAAGCACTAAAGCGAAGTATGTACAGATGCTAGATGGAGCAGATACCATTGAAAGCAGGTCAGTGTCTGTCCTACAAAATATTTTAACTTTTGTCTGAGTCGTACTATTACTAAAATTATATGTAAAGAATAGTATAATCAGCCAGAGATACATAAATCAGAGTGTATGTCAATGTAAACATTAAGTGTTTTGTTTTTTTTCAAATCGGCAGTACCAGGGACAATACGAAGCTGTGTAATATAGGTTATTAGTCAAAAATGTCCCTTTCCTTGCTTAGGGTATGTGCCCTCTGCATCTTTTAGACACCAGCTTAGCCACATATTTTTTTAAAGCAGAAGATTCTTTAGGAAAATGCCAGCCGGGTTTTCCCTGAAGTGTCTCTTCTGATGTCTTTCTGGATGTATTTGGCAGCGGCTTTGCCGTCTGTGGTTTTTTTCTTTCAATTCCATATATAACAAAGTGAAGCTAGAAGAATGGAACCGGTCACTTCTTTTAGCCACTTCACTGCTTTTGGAGCAGGTACTGGTAGGTGGGAACCTGCATAGGGGAAAAATGTTGAATACGTGTTATGTACTGGAATAGCCAGAAATAGGAAATAGTTCACACATGACTGCTCATTTCGAGGAGTCACCCAAACAACAATTACATATTAAAATATATATGATTTATGCCAAATAGAAGGCCTGAAAAGTTTTAATCAGCTGGCAATACAAACAGGAGTTTTGTTAATGCATTTCACAGATTTTGATGTAGTCACATAGCTATTTCCTATGGCGTCTGGGAAATCTTTGGCATGGGCTTAACTTTTGGGAAATCTGGGATCGAAGAGATGGATTTTTCTACTTGATGTTTTGTTTACTTTGCAGACAAGCAGCGTCAATTATCAGTAAATCGGGTAAATCTGCATGTTATTGGAAAATTTAGTACCGATAACTGTTGATTGATCACCTGCATAAGATTTGTCCTATGACTGTCACTACCTTAGGGTTTTATGTGTTTGATTTTATATATTGAAGTTGTTGCCCCATTATAAAATTATTCAGATATGCTGAAGATCTTCACTAGTTATCATATTTTCTGAGAGTTAGAGAACATTTCCTACTTTCATGCCCAATTAATAGTTGACGAGTCAAAATTGGCAAAATGTTAAACATGGTTGCTCCAGGTACTGAGGCTACCTATAGACATCCATATACTCTAATTAGTATGTGGCATGGTTAATGGACCTTCTTGCACCGTAGCTATTTGTAAAGTTTTTTATTTTATTCTTTTCTATGTTGTTTTATTACGTCAACATTGTTGGATCCAGCTGTCTGGCTTAGGGGAACACAAAACATGATCTTCCATCTCGGTGACTGAGGCCTCATTTATTAACAGATCATTTAAAAATAATAATTTTTTCCTTAAGATAATTTTGTAAATTGTGAAATGTCAGTTTTAATAAGACAATGTGTACTTTTCTGTAAAGTGTATGTTTCCTATTTCCACAGCCTGCACAGGCATCTCGTTGAACATCTGAATGCAGAAATTACATTACATACTATAACTGATGTTAACATTGCTTTGGAGTGGATAAGATCAACTTTATTGTACATCAGAGCACTAAAGAATCCCTCTCATTATGGTATGCTTTCACCTTTGGGGCACAAAGGACAAACAGCAATAATGATAAATAGGAATATTAAAAATCTTGCATTTAATAAACTTTGGTTAATATAATTAGATGGAAAAACAGCAGTGCATCAATGTAATAAACATCATTAAAGTACTGTAATGGTATACAGATGTGAGTGGAGGTAAAGCATGGTACCTGAATCAATCAGCAATAGCACAGTCATACAAAACTGAGGTGAGAGTAGGCATAATCTATGACACATGCTACACAGATGGTGGTAGGGGCAGACAATAATCAAAAAGCACAGCCAGGAAACAGTCTGGGTCTTATCCAAAATGGCAAAAAACAAAACAGTTTTACAAATGAACTGAAATCAAAAAACCTTGTTGCATCGGTTAGTTGTGGAAGTAGTGAGCGGATTCAAATGTTTAGAAATCTTAAGCTTTAGGCCTCATTCAGATGTCTGCGTTTCACATACGTGTTCTGTCTGTGCTTTTTACTGTTAGACTATGTTCCCCATTTATTCTATGGGTGCTTTCACATATCCATTGTTTTGTTCTGTGTTTGCAGTCCGATTGTCTGCAAGAAACAAAAATACTGATGCATGTCTGATTTTGATATACGGTAATTACTAGATCAAAATCAGCCATTCAAAGCAAGCGTTCTGTGGGAAAAAAAAAAGATATCACTCAGATGTCATCTATGTGTTATGTGAGTGTTGTCTGTTTAATGGGCAGGATAGACTTGGATTATTTTTTTTTGTGCATACAAATAAAACAGATGTCACAATGATACTAAAAACTGACAGATGGACTGAAAAATAAGCCTAGCACACTGATGAAAAATGATCCATTTTTTCCCATGTGCAAGAAAACAGACGTCTGAATGAAGGTGAGCCTAAATGACTGTCCCTTAATTTGTCCTTTGGGTTGCATCACTATAGAAAGCCAAGAGGCCGCTGTAAAGCAAGGGGAGGAGGAAGATTAGCCGCACAGGTAGGTGCGTCAGGCAGCATCATGGCATGAGAGTAGGCAGGAGAGCATTCCTAGACTGGCTGTTCTCCAGCTCCAGTCTGTTCCCCATCTACAAGAGTCTGATCTGTAGGACTCCTGCTGGAGTTTTCAAGTACTGCCGTGTTTTTTTTTTTATGGGAGCCACTGCTTAAATGGAGTAGCCCCGGTCTCTACCAGTAATAAAAAAAACAACACGTCAGTACTTAAGAACTCTGGTGAGGATAAAACAGCATCATTTACTTACAGAATCAATAACAAATTGGTGGTTACAAATCCACGGGATCACCAAAGTTTAAACTAAAAAAAGGGAACAGAACAGCGCTACACTAAAGATAAACATGTATGAACACTTAACTACTGTACTGTTGTTCTAGGAGCAAAACTTGGGGTCATAACTCACAAGGGTCAACAGGGGTCGTTGAACACTATAATTGGATCATCACAGTTTTGGCACAGTGATACTGTGACTCAGCAAAGTTAATGTCAATGGGACAAAAGATACTTGAAGAGTGGTTCTCAGCTTTGGAATTAAACCTGGCACTAAGACGACTGCAAATAGATTTTAGTGAGTGTATAGAAAGAAGTATGAAGTTGAAGAATAAAATTGCTTCTTTATTTTCACTAATCTCCAACTGAAGTTTAGGATTTTCTTCAGTTATGAATATATTGTGTTTTTAGCTGATGGTTTATCATTGCGCTTTATTGCTTTTAATTTCATTGCTTGACCGCAAAATTGATCACACGGACCTCTTATATTTTTTTCAGGTTTTCCACAAGGATTAGATAAAGTAGGAATCGAAGCTAAATTGCAGGGTAATCTAAGCAGTTATTCTTATTTATATTTTAATATATCTGTTATCCTGTAATCTATATTCCGGTACATGCAATAGACAACTATATTTTTGTATGTACACTTTAATGGGATTCTTCAGGATCACAATATTGATGGCTTAAGATGCATCATCAATATCAAGATCAATGAGGGTCCAGCTCTCATCCACCCCCTAATTAACTGTTTGAATGGACTGTTTGATTAATGCTGCAATACTTAGCACAGACACTACTAAGTGTGATTATGATCATTGAAAAAATTTTTTGTTATAGTGTTGATCAAGATTCTTTAAAAAGATCCATCAATTAGTCCTCAATGGTGGACAAGTGGATGTTTGCATTTGTTAAATATTATGTGTTGTACATATGCATACCTTTCAACCAATTCAGATTCAATGGGACAGTACCACTATTACTGGATGTTGGAAGAATGTCTCCGCCTCAGCTGTATCTGTGTCTCTAGGACACAGATACAGTTGAATACAAAGTCAATGGTGAAGCAGAGAACAACATTCAATCTGGCTACTCCACCATTCAATCTGGTCACAGGGGAACATTGGGTAGGGAAGGACAAGGGACACTGTGGTAGGGTCATACTGTTTTGCGGATGTAGGGGCATCATACTGAGGAGCTATCTCACTGTGTGTGTGGCTGTTGGAACATCATACTGTTTGTTGAGCGGTAGAGGCATTATACTCTATGAGGGGACTGTAGGAGGCATCATACCATTTGGAGGTGGTATCATACTATGTGGTAGGATATGGGGCCATCTTACTGTGTATGAGGGACGCTGTGGAGGCAACTTAATGTGTCTGGGGCCATTTTGGGGTAGTCAAACTTTGTGGGTGGCTGTTAGGGTATCATACTTTCTGTTGGGGATTGTGAGGGGGGATCATGCTTTGTGGGAGGATGTGGGGGCATCATACTGTGTGGAGGGACTGTCGGGGCATCATACTGTGTGGAGGGGCTGAGGGGGGCATCATACTGTGTGCGGGAGTTTGTGCGACATATTACCGACTGGAGAGGGAATTATGCTGTTTGTCGATAGCTGTGGGGGGAATCAGACTATGCGTTAGGGTCACTGTATTGTGTGAACGAATCATACTGTGTTGAAGGCTGTGGGGCACTATAATATTTGGGGGGACTTTGGGGGACATCATACTGTGTTTTCGGGGTGCTTTTCTATGGGATTATTGTTGGGGCAATGGGTGTATCCTACTGTTTGGAGAGGGGCAGTGGAACATCATGACATCTCACTGAGTGGTGGCATACAGCGTGGGGTGAACGGTGAACTGTGAGGGGTCCATATTGTGTTTGTGTGTGTGGGTGACTATGGGCGCATCATACTGTGAGGGGGTACTTTGGGGTCATCATACAGTGTGTGGGACAATAGGGGCATTGTACTGTGTGGAGGAGAAGTATTTCTGTGTGAGCATAAGTAAAGGACAGAGTGAGGTTATGAAAGTAGCTTAGCATAAAATAGTGGAAATAGTATGTTACACAGTATGTATCCCTTTTTATCTTTTATGAGGTATGCATATGTGTCATTTATGTATCAAATGGTATTATCAAAAGCTTAAACAGTGCTTTTTTATTTAGCCAAACCAAAGGTTCATGCAAATGACAGAGTCAGGGATAGAAAAATATTTAGAATTGAGAGTCCTCAGTGGTTGATACCTTTTAATGGCTAACTGAAAAGATAGTAACAAATTGCAAGCTTTCGAGACTACTCAGGTCTCCTCATCAGGCAAAGACTAAAATAAAATCTAAAGAATCACATATTTATACACAACACAGCAGAGAAACAATGCAA
>VIAB01003122.1:55849-73383 GCA_009801035.1 Oophaga pumilio
CATGGACGGGATAGTACGTCCGATGGCAGTAAGGGGTTAAGCGAACATCATGATTCGGTCTTTGCCGAGCATCCTGGTAGTAAAGCCACCACAGATCTCTTTACACTGTGTTTTTGGTGGTCTGGGGTGCACCTGGATGTTTGGGAGTGTGTAGCTGCCTGCAATCTAAGACCCCTCATAATCCGTCCATGTGGGACTCTTCAACCCTTGGCAATTCCCAGTAGACCTTAGACTCATTTGTATGTAGATTTAAATCACCAATCTATTTGTGTAGGCAGGTAATACTGTTAAACAAGGGGAAATGAAGAGATCCATTAGAATAAATATGGAAACGGATTCACCTTGGAATTTTTACTTTGCGGACACTGTACTTTCTTCGGTCTATTTCCACTTGTTTCCCTCCTCATTATTATTTAGAATTGAGAGTCCTCAGTGGTTGATACCTTTTAATGGCTAACTGAAAAGATGGTAACAAATTGCAAGCTTTCCAGACTACTCAGGTCTCTTCATCAGGCATTGACCAATACAAAATCTGAAGAATTACATATTTATGCACAACACAGCACAGCATTATTTCTGTGTTGTGTTGTGCATAAATATGTGATTCTTCAGATTTTGTATTAGTCTTTGCCTGATGAAGAAACCTGAGTAGTCTCGAAAGCTTGCAATTTGTTACCATCTTTTCAGTTAGCCATTTTAAAGGTATCAACCACTGAGGACTCTCAATTATGAATATTTTTCTATCTACTGGCTAACACTGTACAAAATTATATATCTTTCCTCCTCACTATTAGGTATTATCTTATACGCTATAGGGTTACTTAGACCTGTTACCATGATCTATTGATGTGCATTGTGAGTTTCGGACTTACTAGGTATTTATACCCTCCCTTTCAAGGAGAAACCTCGAGGGCCGCAAACCGTGCGTGTTTTCAAGATTTCCTTAGCATTGCACTAGGTGCTGGAATCATTATCTGTGCAGGTGATTAAATTATCCCCTGTGCAATACAAGGAAATCCTGAAAACATGACCTGTTTGCGGCCCTTGAGGAATGCAGTTTGAGACCTCTGCTTTAGAGTATGATAGGAATACATTGATTCAGGACATTGAAATGAATATCTACTTAAGTCACTCTGTTATTGGTTATAGTTCAAATCCAGGCACATTTCTCAATTGGGTGATCACATTTGTTTTGAGAACCTTGGTGAGGCACTCTGCTTTTTTTACTATTGCTCATGTATTTTATTCTTTTGGGATTACCTCAGTTATTAAGCATGTGTTCAGGGGATCTCAAGAGGTGGGCTGTGTTGGGGTAAGCGCCTACTTGCACTCCATGCGCTACTCGTGACTTATATCACATTATTGCCATCCTCAGGTGTTCATTTACCTTCCTCCTGCACACTGCTTAATCCTCTTTTTGTGTGCAGCAATTGGATCCTGGCTGTGACATATATCGGACATGTGCAATAATTCTTTGAGCATTATGTGTCATATTTTTTATCTGCATTAGCACTTTACGTTACACTGATGCCTTATGACAATTGCTTGAGATTCATGGCATAGTGGTTACCTTAGTTTGATGGTATGTGTATTGTACACTGACCAGGTTTGTTCATTTGGACTACAAAGTAGCCACATACCATAAACATTGTCACTGCCGCATATGCTTTGTTGCAGCGCCATCTGCCTGCCTTTGTATGTCCTATAATACTTGACCATATGTATACAGATTTGTGCTGTTAATAAAATGATTTGATATTTCCATAAACCTATGTGCTCTTTTGTTTCTCCTGATTCTAAGTATTCTTTGGAGTAGGTATTTTTTCTTGTTCTAGTGGACTACCACGGGTGGATTAGTTCACCCCTTGGCTTGATATGGAACTAGGGTTTTTGTTTGTAATAAATTGCACCTCCTGGTTGGAAACTATTTCCAAATTTTGGACAGTATTTTATGCTCTTTTGGGGATCCAGGTTTCATTTTTTTCAGCCTTTCATCCACAGTCCAATATGCAAACTGAACACGTAAACCAGAATCTAAAGACTTATCTTAGGTGTTTTGTGCCTAATAATCAGGAAGATTGGGTTACTTACCTTTAGCGGAGTTCGTGGTGAATAACCATTGTCAGGAGTCTACTGCCTAGTCCCCGTACTTTGGGGCATACGGATTTTGTCCTCAGTTCTGCTCTTTCAATAGGAATTGTTCTTCAGGAGTATCTGAGGAGGAACGGTTTTCTTCATTATTACATTAGTGTGCCAAGGTGTTCTTGATGATTTGAAGGAGATGGAGTCCAAATATAAGAGTGTGGCTAATTGGAGACATTTGGTGGGTCCGGATCTGTTTGTTGATGATTTGATGTGGTTATCCTCAAGGAACATTAAGTTAAAGTTTCCTTCTTGGAAATTGTGGTCAAGATTCAATGGTGCCTATAATATTGTGGCATTCTTCAGTCTAGTAGCATTTTGCCTTGCTTTGCCAACCACTTTTAAGATTAATAATTTGTTTGAACGATCTCTACCCAAAAATACATTGATTCCTCTGAACCATAGCCATCACCACCATCCCTGATTATTGTTGATGGGAATTTAGAATTTCAGATAGCTAAGATTATCAATTATCGCTTGGTTCATCGGTCTCTTCAGTATCTGCTACACTGGAAGGGTTACAGTCCTGAAGAGAGAATGTAAATACATCAAATATCCATGTGGTTAGGTTGGTCTGGTCTTTTCACGAGGTACACCCCGATAAACCCTGCCTTGAAGTCTCTTTTAGAAGAGGAGGTACTGTCACAGGGATATCACGACAGAGGGACCAGAAGACCGTGATTTCTGGTTTCTTTAACTCATACACTGGTTAGAAGTATGTCACCTTCTTATTAAACAGTGCAAGTTTTTCCTTGCTAGCTGCACAAGGGTTAAACTGCTCAGTTGAAGCTCCTGAGCTTCCTACCTGGATTGTCTCACAGCCACTCTCCTCTGCCATATAGGCTTGCCTCTGGTGCTTAGGGATTGCCAATGTTACTTTTTGCTGCCTGGTTCTGGAGTTGGAGGTGTAGTTTGTGGTTGAAGTAGGCATTTGGAGCTTAGTTCATTAGACTGTTGCTTGGTGTTTGTTTTTGCGCACAACCTCATCACCACCTATTTAGTTTCTCCTTACTTTAACTCCCATGTCCAACTCTGTTTGGCAAGTATTTTGTATGGTTAGTATTTTCATTTATCCCTGTCCATCTTCTCTTGTTTGTCTGGTTAGTGTGTTCGTATACACTGTTGCTTCCCACTACCTTGGGTGGAGTTGGGTACAGAAAAGGGTTGATCTAGTAGAATAGCAAGGCACGTGAACCTGGCATCTCCACCTTCAAGAGTAATTTGGGGGTTAGGCATAGATTAGTTCTAGGGACCTGGTTAGCACCCATAATCACTGCGTGACAGGTACTTTTATTTATTCCAAAGGGAGTTGATTTTTTATCTGTGCTCTTTCACTTCTTTATGAAGAACGCTATTTTGTTATGGACTTCTAAGCCACCAATCATTTTGCATGACTTTAGGTTCTTTTCTATCCTTTATCTTCATTGTGGATTTAACTGTTGTTAGCAGCTTACCCGTATCCTCAGTGGGAAAACATGGCTGTCCCTCATAGTTGTCAAATGACAAAGAAGAGGTAAACAGTGTGATGTCTGGTTTCCCTGATGAGGCCTTTCGGAACGCTTTACCCCTGAATTATTTAAGCTAAATTTTGAATTTAACAATGAACTTCAAATTTTCCATTAAGGACGGGGATTCTTCTGATAACGTATATCAGTACACTGCTGACATAACTTCTTTTCATATGCCGATAACAGTTTACTTTTGCATTGGTCACATTCCTTATTTTTAGCTTGTGCCTTCTTAGGCCTGTCTAAGAATACATTTAAAGAAATAACCGTATTAGACTGGCAAACCAAAAGCTTGTAACTCATCCACACTTCTAAAGCAGGAACAACCATGCTTAGTGGGGCTCGATATTCCCCAGGATCTCTGGAATGGCTGATGTCCTCCATGGCAACACTGCAAAGCCTGCTTTGGAATTGCTTATTCAGCCCTCTCCCGGAAGGGACCACTGAAGTTCTGCATCAAGGTATGCTAGTGCTTGTTTGCAGCTCTAGAGCGACCGCGCCCTACTAATCTGCACTCTCTGGAAGTTATCCCTGACTTTCAGCGTCAGGTCAGCATCCCCTCCTTGCGTGCGAGTCCATCCCAGCGGAAACTGGTTGCAAAACATGCTAGAAACAATATCCCCTGGCACTACTCGGGGGCTGTAGATCTCCCTTCAAGGACAGCAAGGACAGGAAGCCACTGAAACGGGAAGATATGCATTGCCTTTTAAAGCTGTAGGTTTCCCGTTACTGGGTGCTGATCCCCTTTCTCTCCATGGTGCGGTCGTGGGGAAGGAAAAAATTATAGATTTCTTAGGAAAAAAACATCAGTTCGGAGATACCAAGATATAATTTTATTCAGCTTTTTCTTGCCTACATGCCCATATAGATGGCTTAGGAAGGTTGATCCTACTGACAGATTCCATTTAACGATGTTTTCCCTCTCATCAGTGCAAAGTAAGAGGAATGAATTGGCTGGATGAGAGGCCGCTATCAGGGATCTAAGGGACAACATCTTTCCATGTGGCAAGTAACATGCCGGTATGAGGAATCTTATAGGCTATGCAATGCACCTCTGAAGAAGCAATTTGCATATTTAATTTCATAAAGAGGAAGAAGGCAAAAACTCTAGTGTCACCCATTTGAAGTAGCTTTTGCATCAAGAGGGAACAGATTATACAGCTTTAATTTCTTTTAAAATAGTTTATTTACAGGTTTCTTAACAAAAGTACACTTATGGTTACACAGGAAGAATTGACTGAAAAATGTACATTTCATGTTCATAATGATAACCATTCATCTTATGTACATGAGCCTTGTAACCACTGATTCCAACATGTCCTATTATGTTCTACTGACCACAGATGTAGCGATATGGGTCTTGCATTCGCAATGGGTTACGCAAGTTACAAAAAATAATTAATACAATTTTTCTACTCGCTATCCAATTTTCAAGCAGGGACCATACAACAAATGGCAAGCAACTAGAGTACAAAGGAAAACTAGTGCATGCTGGGTAGACATAATCCATCACGCTTGATAGACTATGGTACAACAACAACGCTCTAAGCGTCTCCAATTGGACGGAAGTTGCCGTTACATTATAAAAGTGACTAGAAGTTTGTTTGCCATTGTGATAGAAAGCACATCGTGTCTTGATCATGTTTCTAGGTGTGAAATGGTTAAATCGGCATTTTTGTATTTACCCTTACAAAATATTAAAAGCACTGACATTGCGAAGGGATGTCGCACATACAGTTAAAGGATTTAGTTTGCTTTGTTTTTTTTTTTACAATCCGATAACGCTGAAATAAAATGTACATTGCATCAGCTTCAGTATTAAAAATGTAAATGTACTGTTCTATTTGAAGTAATACTGCAGTAAAAAGTTGCATTTTAATCTATACAATAAAACAGGCAAAACTGGAGCCAAAGACTCGGTGTGTCTAAATACAAATATATTCATATAAATACAAGAAGTGTAAGTAGAAATACGTTAATATGAGCTTGGTTTATTTAAATAAAGGCTAAGGCAGCAAGTATATCCAAATGAGTCCATAGAAAGTATATATCTGAAAATGAATCCCAAGTGGCAATGACATACAATAAGTTGTAGAATTTCAAATAAAATTTGAGAACATGAAAGTGTAAACAAGTCGTTTCTTAGTTGAACAGTCATATTAACAAAATGTACTAATTACATATTGCAATGATCTATACAACAGGAAGTGTACAACAAACTTTATTAAGTAGGTATACTTGCCAGTCCTTCTTTGCAGCCATTTTGGTGTGTACAAGTGGTTAAATGTTCGTTCTACATTAGAAAGCTTGAAGGCAGCATTGCCCATAACCAGAGTCAGTCCCCTCCATGCTTTACTTTGGGTACAGTACGTGTAGCAGCTGTGCCACTCATTCTACTAATTGGTAGCTAGATAGGCTACATGATAGGAGTCCGATCCATATGAGGTGCACTTTGTTCTTAAAATACATAAAAGAAAAAAAGCACAATACCTTGATGCCAAGCTGTGACAAAGAAAGCGCTTCAATTAGAAGCATAAATGGAAAGAAGCAAGCATAGGTTAGACCACTGCCCCTAATGGTGGTTAGTCTGCTGGTTAGTCCGTCCGCACACAAATTTTCATGAAAAATCTGACTGCACATCATGCCACGGTCATGCAATGACATCACTGAAAATAAATAGCAAGGAGAAAATATTAATGGCGTGAAGTTGAGCATTAAGTCTAAAAACCCTCAATCCAATGCAAGTCATACACATGCAATATACCTGTACAGAAATAAGTAGACGAGGACAATTGCTTTATATTTACACATGGCTGAAAACTTCAGGTCAGGATGGAAGATGGTGGTATTACAACTGTTGTGTGGACGGTCAATGCAGTAAGACTTATAGACGCCATGGATTTCACCCAGTTTGGGAGTATTGCAAATAAACAAGGAGAGGTCTTTGTCTACTTGTTTCTTAGCTCTCTAGTTAAATAATTCTAGGTAGAGTGTAAGAAGCTATACATTACCAAGGGATATTAGATACATCGGGCTCAGTGAAATATTTTATTTATTTATTTTGCTCGTTCCTTGATGGCGGCCATTTTATGGACAACAGCCACAATGAAAATTTCAATCAAACCAAATGGCAGGAGCAAAAACTGATGGAAGACGTGGAAGAACCTAGTGGACTGGATGTGATGATGGATCAGATGTGATTATGGACCACAGTTGTGTAATATTCTCTTTTATGTAACTTGGTCTCCTCCACCAATGGCACATTCTCATCTTTTGGAATTATCACGCTAGCACAGAATGAACTATATATGGAAAACAGACATTTACTTTTATGCATTGCTACAAGCACCGATCTAAAGTAGTTTCCCCAAAGAATGACTTGTTAAATCTCAGCTAATCAAATCATAAATTACATTGAGGGTCTCTAAAATGCAGAATCCCGAACAATGATGATTGGGAAGAAAACTACTGTCCTGGCCACCAACGATCTATATGCAGATAACTGGTACATAATCAAATGTGGTTAATTAGAAAACTTCTATAGTATATTTGCATTTGCTGAAATAGGTTTAAATACATGCATGTATGACCAAAATGCCTTTTACTTTAAGGAATCTATAAAGCAGTAGGTGCATCTAAAAAAAATAAAAAAACGTAGTCAGTATGTATATGCTAGGTTCACATTAGCGTTTGTGTGCGCAGCGTATCATCGGCATGCGCAAATGCATGCCAAAAAGCATGCTAACGCATTTATCTGCATCAGCTTACATGTCGCAAAATACCCTGCTGCATGTGCATGCGTTTGTGTTGTTTATGTGCATGAGTTCGATATTTCCAGGTGCTGTGATCAGTTCCTGGACATGTGCAGTCTGAAGTCCGCATGCGCATTGAACGCATCCATGCGCATGTCCTTGCGTACCAATATGTTCCCATAGACAGTAATGCGTTGTTTTGACCGCGGAATGACGCATGCGTACACAAACGCATGTCCCTGCGTACACCATGTTAAAGATATGTACGCATGACACATGCAAATCAAAATCTGCCCACAGATTCGCAAATGTGAAACCAGCCTAAATGAGCGATCGGATCCTTCTTAGCACATCAGGAGCAGGCACTAGCCCAACTGGCATCTGACTGACCAAAAGGGCTAAGGGACAATCATTTACATACAGCAAGTACGTATTTTTGCTCGCTTGTTTGAGAGTCCATCAGTCATATAAAGGAGATCTTCCCTTTTATTTGGTGACAGATACCCTCTGAATGTGCTTCTAAGCAGCACCTACACAACAGAAATGGTAAAGCAGCAACAGCCAATAGATTAATAAAGCATATTGAAGCTTTATGTGCATTAAATGGTGCTCCAGTCGGTATGATAATGCTAATGAAAGGACTGCATTTCTGTGCTGTGCATTTCTCCATTCTATACAGTGACATCTTCTGGCCTGCCGTCTGACCTGCCAACACATCTCCCTAATATTTTGAAAGAAAGTCAGTCTGAAAGGTGGTGTATGACAGTTAGGCTGACTGACGCCTTTTCGATAAAAGTCATGGCAGTCAAAGCATGTCAACTCTGATGTACATTGCTTATAAAAGGTCTGTCAGTCGCAATTCCCATAAATATGTGGCAATAGAAAACACTAGATTTTAATATTAGCATTAATGTAAGTAGATTTGTAATCTAGTACTGCAAAAATAAGAAAGAATTAGGACAGTCGCCCACAATATATGCAGATGAATTATCAAAGTCAATCACACATACTGGTGGATGTCAAAGTAAGGCTGGACTGACACCAGCGTATGGCATCGGATGCGAAATGCTAATGACCCTCGGCTCCTGCTCTGCTGTGAGCGGGAGACGAGTATCATGCTACTCTGCTCCGAGCCTCTCACATGAGAATCGCAGCACAGAGGAGGAGGAGACGGAGAAAGTAATTGCTCTATCTCCTCTGCTGCCTGGGTCGTCATGTATAGCACTTCACTCAGGTGATATCTGAGTGCAGTGTGATGTTTCATAGAAACTTGTATGCGCTCGAGTGAGCCAAGCCTCGCTGCCAATCGCAGCATGCTGGGATTGTTCTCTTATGCCGAATCGACATGAGAAAATAATCGCAGATCTGAGCTACCCCATAGAATAACACTGGGCCGAGTGCTATGCAATGTTTTATCACCTAGTACTCGGCCGTATTATATGGTAGTGTGACTCCTGCCTTAAGCAGGAAATTTGATTACCAATTCAAAACAGGACAAATAGGTAACATCCCCATCTTATAATGTATTAGACCTGAAGAGATGAAGATTTCTGCCACAGATTACACAAAATACACGAAAAACACTAGGAAATGTAACAGAATGGTATGATATTTGTAAATCAATATAAAAAGATGTGAAAAATGGCAATTTAGGAAGCAACATCCAGCAGTGTCATCTGGTGCATTTGTGGTTATTCTAAACCGGGCATAAGGGAGAGAGTTGGCGGTGTACCAGCAGTGTTTCCTGTAATATTCTTTGGAAACACATCCAATGATTTTGGATGTAGGCCCTCTTAAGTACTTGTGACTGACTATTACAGATATGGACAAATTTGGTCTCAGCTTAAAATTGGCCAAAACATGTATCTATGTTAGTAACCAAGCTTAGCTTGTGACCATACATTCGAATAAAACATGTAAATTACGTTGGCCGCATACCCAGATTAAAGGGGTTGTCAGTATTTGTACTTTGCAAATCCTTACCCATTCTAATGGACAAGCCTCCGAGATTGAACAAGATCCCTAACACGCGTTTCGCTTCTTTATTACATGACTTTCTCAAGTGGAGAAAATATAAAGAAGTGAAAAGTGCATTGGGGATCTTGCTCAATCTCGGGGTCTTGTCCTGTGGAATGGGTAAGGCTTGGCAATTTCTGATATGCCTTAGTTAAATATTCTCAGATGTTTTGGGGTATGGAGGAGTTACATACTTTATGGCAACACAAGTCTTTTACCAGATTATGAAAAAATAATATTCTTTAACTCTGCCTCCCTATCCACCTACAGGATTTGAATGCTTGCACTGGTTCAGTATTCTTCTCCCCCTCTGTTACCTGTTTGAGATATATATATATATATAATCAGGTAACAAAGGGGAAGAAGAATACTGAACCAGTGCAAGCATTCAAATCCTGTAGGTGGATAGGGAGGCAGAGTTAAAGAATATTATTTGAACAACAACAATTGACAATATAATACAAGTAATACATATATTTGTACTAATAAAGGAATTTCTAGCCTGAAAACTTAATTTACTTCTCATGTTGTTAGTTGATCTAGGAGTGGACCTTTTTCAGGCATATTTGCCCATGGTTTATGGTTTATTATGGCCTGATACTTATATCACATAATGTGCCTGGTGTTTGTGTTTCTATTACTCAAAGTATCAGTATTTGTGAAGTAGTGGACAACCCTTTTAAGACTATTAACTGAGCACAGAGAGAGCCAGACTGGAAGGTTCTCAATCATAGAATACAAATAGGGCTGACATTAAGGACTGGCTGCAGTCATTGACTTGCCATAATCTTCTGCCATAATACATAGCTAATCGTCAACAGGTCTGTTATAGAAGGGCAAGCCAGGGAAAGGATGGCAGGCAACAATGTAATCACCTTCAGGATAAGATTAATGGACAGTATTGACTCATCATTACATTAATTGTGTATGCATTATTTTCCAGAGTTATACATTCACGAACGGATTCCTGTCTCACAACTGGTTGTCAAAGTTTCATAGAAATAATGAGTGGAAATGAGTGGATTACAAATACAACCCAAACTCCAGTGAAACTTGCACTTGTTTTCATTAAAATGCTAAAAATAAATAATTTATGTGTGTGAAACTTTGAAAGGTTCCTTGCCTCCAGCCAAGTAATTTCTTGCTATTAAACATCATAATTTCTTTCATAGTTGTGCTACTGAAATGTGCAGTGTTTTCTGTACACAGATCCGCACAAGCATACCTGCTGGTTTTTTGTTATTTTTTTTTTCACCCCATGGAGTCTCACCCTAAATATTTCAGAATTTGGAAGATTCAATCTAGTCTAAACAAACAAATAAAAACACTAACGAACATTATAAAGGTAGAGCCAAGTGACAGGTTATTTAAAGTGCTACCTAACTGTACACGTAATGAACCAGTCACCGCACACACCCAAACATTCATAGTGGCACAAAATACGTTCATTCTATACCGTGAATAAATTACTTAAGACATGCAGATTGACGGTTTACCAATTTTGTAAACTCCATATAAAGGGCCTCTCTACCAAGGACAAACACCTTTACATTAGGCACATACATAATGTCCCTAGGTCTTTTAGGCGCTGTATCAGCACCCACTAAAGTCTAAACATGCATTTTGATTCTGGCACCCTATAGTGCCCTAGTTTACATGGGCCTCTTTTCTTACAAAATGATTGGTAATTAGAGTTGAGCAAAAAGATTTGCAGGACCATGTTTCAGTGGCATTGTTGGTAGTCCAAGACCACCAAACCAGAGGCCTGAGAACCTCCTCTTACCTGCTGGCACGCCTGGCCCCCCTGAAGATAAGGTCCTGCAAATCTTTTTGCTTAACTCTAATATGCATCTATCGGTCGGTCTGATCAAAATTTTTTACAAAGATAAAATTACATAAAAATCTAGTAAAATAAAAGCATGGTAAATGTGTGGTCAGAGCGAGCATTCTAATAAGTTACTGAGGAAAAGTGCATCCTGTCAGCCCGGCCAATTGTAGCACCTATGAGTTATATACATATTCCTGAAAATACAGTTGAACATTCTGTGCTTACAAATGGCATTTTTCAGGCAGTAAATCAAAAAAGACAAAAGATTCTCTCTATGAAATGTAACCACATGCTTGCATGTATGTACATTTAGAGGAGGACATGAGCTAATGTAACACATGTGCCACCAACCACAAGTAGTTTGGAAACTGCTGCATGGGCAAAGTACACAGACTATCGCACACATTCAGTTCCTCCTTCTAACATAACATGTCCACTTCAGCCCTTGTCATATGGTGCCTGGCTGCCCACAGATGTTTTTAAGAAAGAATCCGTCCTGAAATTAATTTTGGAAGTCCGTGAAATAACAGTAATTGAGCTCCCAGCAGTGTGGGATTTGTTCCTCCGTACTCATGTAGAATAAAAACACAATTTCCACCCAGATAAGAGGTCACTGGTGGGAATCGTCATTCATAAGATCACATAGAAAGACCAGCCAGTTACATTTTCTTATTTAAAAGTCACAGGAAAGGAAACTCTTTACACGTCATTATGGTGTAAAGCAATTTGGCACATGTAAAATAAAGAACTTCAGAACAAAAAGAAGACAGAATTCTGAAAAACGTATTAAAAAGAGAAGAAACAAAGTAAAAGCACAATGGTGACATTTCCTGAAATGCAGCTATGTGCAACACAAGGTTATGGTGCAGATTTCCTGGCATAAGGTTCTTCTACCTCGCTGTGGCCGGCTGTACATGCCCTGGGTAAGACCTTCTGGAACTTGTAGCTTGCCTCTGTCTTGCAAGGAATGACTGGCCTGAACCTGTGCTTGCCAGTCTGTCTTCTGCGGCTTTTTTATGTAGGGTCATACCCTGCAAAGAAAAATACTCAGATCATTAGGGAGCTCTAGCCCACTTAAATTTTTTTTTCTGTAACAAAGTGCCCTGAACTGCTCGGCCATGCCAAGGGGGCAACAAATTTCCTGTGCTTGGTGTAAACTGATAACACCTTATCCGAGCCCTTTCGCTCATCACTACTGACAACCTGTTGTACAAAATCACGTGTGCACAACTATATAGTGGTGCCAAGGTATGTTCCCAAACCGTGACAATACATGAAAAAAGAAAGTGGCACTCAACTTAGTGTGATAACAAGAAACAGATGATTTATTCAATCCCATACAATGGTACGTGTCAAACGTTTCGGTCCAACCAATAGACCTTCATCAGTTGTGTACTCCAAAGATGAGAATGGTCAGCTTTGGTCTATAAGTTTTTGATTATGAGGGGGTTAATGCCCGAGGGAGTCTGCCGCGTCTGCGTCACTACCTTCTAGGCTGCCTCAAACCATTCTAAACTTCATACTAAACAGGCTTCAGTTTATTTTGCCCTCGAGCAATAACTTATAGACCAAAGCTGACCATTCTCATCTATTGGAGTACGCAACTGATGAAGGTCTATTGATTGGAACGAAACGTTTGACGTACCACTGTATGGGATTGAATAAATCATCTGTTTCTTGTTATCACACTAAGTTGAGTGCCAGGTTCTTTTTTCATGTACTGACAACCTGTTGTCATTAGCCTCCTCAAAGCTTGTCCCCCTAACCTCTAACTAGTCTACAAAAACATAACATAATAGAATAGTTGAAAGCCTTACCATATTATACCATGCACTGACAATCAGCTTTTCTTCTTGATCTCTCTGTGACTTTGTTTTCTCATACTCTTTCTATAAAAATATAAAATCAAATAAATAAAAGTAGGAAATAATAAAAAGTCATACTTTATTTTAACTTGGAACATAGTAAACTACACAAGTAAATATGAAAAATGGAAAAGATTTCACAGTATATTAAAGCTATATTAGCTTTGTAAGGGGGTGACATAGGATTACCACCTTGCTCTGCTCCCCCAATGGTTCTTAATGTGTAACTGTTTATATGTGTTGATTACTGTAATGTCGTTAATACTCATTGGTATTGCTACATGTAAAATATGTATTACCCCGCATAGTTAATGGTATTGCCACATTCTTTTCTGTGTTACCATTTTATGTACAATATTATATATGTGTGATATTCCTTTAATGTACAATTGTATTTATGCCTGGTAGATAGGGACAGTTCTTAGTGCACCTTGCAGACAATAGACGGGGGGTACTTTAGTGTTTATATTTTCGGGTAAGTGTAGTTTCCTTTGGGGCCACTAGATGGGGACATACCAGTGAGCCTTCTTAGTGTAGGTCTTAGTGCGTTAATAAGGGGTTAACATAGGAGGGGCTGTCGGGTGGTAAGCTGCAGGTTGTAGGGAAGTTTAGTCAGACGGGGATAGGGTGCCCGAAGTGTCCACACAGGCTCTAAGCCCAGGACAGCTTGACAGCCCAGTAACGTTTTGCAAGTGATAGTCCCAGGTATCCGCAGCTGTAGGACGGAAGGACAGTGGGACAACAGAATGAAGTTACAGAAACTGATGGCCTGGGCGGATGCCCGAGGGTCCGAAGACAGACGGGCCACGGAGCTAATGGGACCTGTGAGTGAGAAAGGAACGCTGAAGCTTCACAGGGAACAGTACGGACGGGTCGGATGCTTTGTCAGAGGCAGCCTGGCGTAGTAACTGATGATCTCTATCCTGAGGCGAAGCAGGCTGAGGAAATTGTCATTGTGGCGAGGTTGAGCAGGGAGGAAGCTGAAAAGCAGTCTAAGACGGTCCGGTCTGGGCGCATACCGCAAGGAAGTGTCAGCAGTGCAAGGAAAGTTGAGGAATCCTGTATGGAAGAATGCGTAACCCGAAATGTATCAACTGTGGATATGCTGTGCAAAGTTTATAGTAAAGAGACCGTTCCAGTTGCGATGGACTGTGTCTCATTTGATGGGGTTCGCAGTGAGAAAGAATCTTGCCTGAGAAGTACCCAGAGGGACCTGAACATGCAGATACATGTACGCACAGAAATGGACTTTATGTTTCTGTAGGTGATGGCCTGGACACTGATGCTGAAGCAACCGTGGTCACGACTATAGTCCTGGCTGGCCCTTACAGCTTCACTCAAAATAGTTAAGGGACACTCATTTTAAGAACTTAAAGGGGTTATCAACTAATTAACAACCCTTGCTTAATCAGTACAGGGCCCCATATTAGATAAAAACAATGTAAACTTTCCTCCCACAGCATCACCCATCCAGCTAGTTGGTGCTGCTATTCCTGGTGGTTCATAGGTCTGCTGCAGACAATCAGCGGTATCTGGTTGGCTGCAGCAGTCCTCACTATTTTGCCAGAGCGGTCGGCCACACTGATGCAATACTGATAAACTGCAGCTGATCAGTGGCAGCCGCACACCTGTGACACAACAGCTCCAAGTGACCTGAGAATAGAAGCATCGACATAGCTGGAAGGATGCCGCTGTGGGGGTAAATATACATGGTTTTTATTTTTATATGGGACTCTGCAGTAATTATGCAGGAGTTGTCCAGTAGTGGACAACCCCTCTAAACGCCTGTCAACAGAACAATCCATATATTACTGGTTGAGGGGGGTCCCACTGACATTTATAGGAATAAGAGACTACAATGGAAGGAGCTGTTCAGGAGCATATCCATCTCTTTATTAGGTCAAAAGGCAAAAGGGTGTGTGTTGCAGGTGCCAGAAAAGAGATCCCCCATTTACTACTTATTTATGACTAAGTTATTAAAGGGAACCTGTCACCCCCCAGGGCCTTTTTAAGTATAAGAGCCACCTTCAGCAGCACTAAGGCTGCATTCTGTGATGGTGTCTCTTAGGTTTCTGATCGCTAGGAACGCTGAAATAGACAGTATTATAATTTGTCCGACATACCTCTATTGTGTCAGGGAGGTATGTCTTCTCCCCTGTGTCAACGGCTTCAGAGGTGTCAATCATCCCCCTCTTATTTGCGGCCTTTGCCTCCTCTTCTTCTTGCGACGTCACCGGCGCTTCGTGTAGTGTTGGCCCCAGATCCCGCCCCGCAGTGTGTTATGATGTATTCACACTGCGGGGCTGGGAATCTGGCGCCTGCGCAGTGAGGATCTCTGCGCCTGTACCCCATCCCCCTCCTCCACCTTTTTCCTCAGTGCGCAGGTGCCAGATTCCCAGCCCCGAAGTGTGAATACATCATAACACTGCGGGGTGGGATCTGGGGCCGCCGCTACATGCAAAGCCAGTGAAGTCGCAAAGGAGAGGAGGCAGGGGCCGGAAACAAGAGGGGGTTGATTGACACCTCTGAGGCCATTGACACGGGGAGACAACAAACCTCCCTGACACAATAGCGGTATGTCAGACAGATAAAAGTGTATATTTCAGCGTTCCTAGCGATCAGAAACCTAAGAGCCACCTTCACAGAATGCAGCCTTAGTGCTGCTGAAGGTGGCTCTTTTACTTAAAAAGGCCCTGGGGGGCGACAGCTTCCCTTTAAAGCGTGTTATGACACTGCCCCTTTAAACTTCGAGGCACAATTTAATATTAAATATCGATCTTGTGTATTATAGGGCATACAGTGCACTGTCCAAAGAAGATACCGCCTTGAATACACACCTTAACACCCCTGGGTATAGTGCTTAACGCAATAGACTCATATTCAAGATTTCAATTTATGAACCGTACACTCACATTAAGAGATTTTCTCAAAACTGTAATTACTTTTATGAGGCGTAGCTCATACTAAAAACAACTATGCATGACTTGTCAGTAACACATGGCACAAGTAAGGCCGATGACCTAAGGTATGTACCAAGAAGAACAGTGGAGCTGCTAGGACAACTACACAAAACTTTACACATTTACTGCAGCATACTGCTCTCCCCATTATTTCTGTGGGTAAACTACAAAATAAATAATTTTGCTCACTGGTCCTTCTTCCTACATGCTTGGGAACATTGTAACAGGAAGGGAAGAAGAGTGTCAGGTGGCACCAGCTGGGTGGACCCATGTCTGCAATGATCTTCTTTGTGTTCTCAAACCTGTCTACAGTATGTATTTCTGCAGTTACAAAAAAAAATTGTAAAGCAAAGTCCTCTAAACCCTTACCTCTAAAGAATGGAACATTTTATCCTTTTCTTGCAGTTGATTTTTTAAAGCTTGGATCTCTGGCCCTGTTCCTTGATTCTGCTTGGGATCCAGTGTACGAATAACCTAATAAGGAATTTAAAAACAACATCGTATACTGAAGACAAGCTCTGTGCTACATAACTGACCATCACAGCATCATGAACACATTTATTAGGATTCATTTCATCTTACACTTTTCGCTTTTTCTAGGTATTTTTTGTAGCGCTCTTCCATTTGTTTCATATCATCTTCTTTTTTCCTTAAAGCTTCTTGCAATTCTTCAATTTTCATCGCTTTATTAGAAGCAAAGTTATACAATGAGTACATTTTGGTATGATTTCAAAATAGATGAGAAGCTTTGTTCTTTCAAACTCATACAAAAATAAGAAATATATTTTCTGCCAAATGCAGCCTGAAGACAGATTCACCCTAAAAAGCTTGTCCACTACTGGGCAACTCTTATGAATGATCCCAAAGTGCTGCATAAAGTATAAAACAAAAAAAAGAAAAGTACTTCCCAGACTGGTGCTACTTCTCAAATCTAAGCCCAATGACCTCTGGCGGTCATAAAAAGTCAAAGAAACTCTGCAGCCTATGACTAGAAGGGGCCGTCTGGCTCAGACTGGAATAGTGGCAAAAGTCCGAGAAGGTTTCTTTTGATTATTATTATTACTTTGAGGATATTCAACAGTAGTAATCTCTTTTAATACCAACCATAACAGCACATCTTTTAGGCCAAGCATTAGAGGGAAAATATGACTGATGAGTAATAAAAGTTTGCATTGAGTGCAAAAGTTAGAAGGGGTTATCTAGGCAGGAAAAAAAATTGTTACGTGTTGGGAACCTTTCACCAAATTTTACATATTGAACTAAACACATGCTGCAGAGTGGAAAAAACATTTTTTTAGCTCGCCTTTCTGCTGTAGAAATATTAGTAATTATTATTAGTATTTAGCACCTAATGAGTCAATTTTTGTTAGCTTCATATTTTTTCCAGGAAGTGTGTACTACTTCTCTCTTTGATGCGGAAAAATCATAAGCTGGCAGCAACACAGCAGAAAAAGAACCCTCTC
>VIAB01003122.1:90866-105748 GCA_009801035.1 Oophaga pumilio
AGCGATCTCGCTAGCAATCTCGCTTAGTGTGACGGGGCCTTTAGGTACGATGTCAGGGCAATGCCGGGCTCTTCAGCTAGCATATAATATATTTAAATTTGTTTGGTGATCTAAAACATTTAAGTGTGACAAACTTGCAAAAGAATAGGAAATCAGGAAGGGGCAAAACACTTTTTCACACAACTGTATATTTGATGTCAACTTCAAAATATCCCTGATGTTCCGTATTTTTCCATATGTATGTGCGCACACACACCTTATTTAGGCATACACAATGCGGAGGATAATGGCATGATTAAATGTAACATGGCCAGTGCAGTAGGCAGTATGTCGATAACTAAACTCCGAGCAAACATGAAAGCTGAACATTCATTGCTATGCTCTTTAGATGTTTCAGGACTTGTTCTATGAGCTTGTGTGGTATACCACGCTGCAGCTTAAGGTGACTGTCCTCTTTCAGAAAAGTTTTTCCAGTAAGTTCTGATAGTAGTTAAAAAAAACAAAGTCCAGCCTCTGCACCCAGTATCTAATGTCAAATTGAAAGTGCTACAGACAACTGAGCTCAGCCAACAGCACTAGCCGCTCAGAATCAGTTAGCTCACCAATAGGCTGCCGCCGCGCTGTTGGGAGCAGTGGTAGCGGGCTCAGTGATGGACCAGGGCAGGATAAGTAAAGCAGGTTTGTTTTCTTAATTACTAATGGAAGCTATAGGAACAACTTTTATAAAAGTGGACAACACCTTTAATAGTATTTGCTCCAACGCTTGCTATTAAAATTAACATGGCGTTGCGTGGCAAACTATGGACTCATGTATACGGAGCTTGTATGATAGTGCACAGCCACATATGGCAACATAGGAAATTCTAGTACACAGTATGCCGGCTCTGTACATCCCTCTAATACAGATATATTCTCCTGCAGAATCCTGTGGAGCATTCCATATTTTTTTCCATACAGAATTCAAACACTGAACATTTATGTTTGGACTGAGGAATATGATTTATTATTACCAAAGAAAAGGTGAGACAGCCTCTCCCACAGGGCAGAGTGTGCAAGACTTTATCAACAAGGGAGCACTGCCCGTTGATCCATCTGTCACAGGGGAAATCAACACCTGGCATTGTTTTTCAGCACCGTTCCTGCTAATACACTGAAGGCTGCCCACGTTTAAAAACGTGTTGCAGAAATAACACAGGGTCTACATAAATAAGCAATTCAATTCAGAAGCCTTGCTTTTCAATGGAAAAGGTGAAGAGATCCATTTCCAGAAAAGGGAATCTTATACACACAGTTTCAACCTCTAAGGCGTATATTTCAGCTCGGCATTTGATGCTCTGCACATTTGGGATCACTATCCGAGTGCGAGAATCACTGAACTGTGTGTGGCACATAATTATATGGGCTGCGGTGAGATATGGATCTCACATGTATGTAGTAAATACGGTTGTACATCGGCCCCAGTACACGGTTTCTTGAGCAAGGTGAAAAATACTTACATCCTTCTCTTTTTGTAAGCTGTCAATTTTTTCTTTCAATCTCTTGTACTCAAAATCCAATTTGTCAGCTTTTTTCGATTCTTCTGACAGTCTATTCTGAAGCTCCACGGCCTGTTAAGAAATGAATCCACATGACATTAGAAGGCAACCAAAGGCCGAAAATATTAACTGAAAACCATGGAAAGGCCAAGGAGTACCTGTCTCTTGTAGGTCTCCAGCTGACTCCGAGCAGCATTTGCTTTCCGGAGCTCTTCTTCCAAGCTGACTGTATTTTGCATGTACATGGTGTTTTTTTCTTCTAGCAGCTTCACCTGCCGACGGAGATCTCCCAGGTCTTCAAGCTTTTTTTTGTAAGACTCTACCTGACTCTCTAGCTTTGCTACTTTATCTGACGAATGCCTGAAATAGAACACAAGGCAAATTAAAGTTTACAAATAGACCGTAATTAAACTAGTCATAGATGTTTCAAGAATTCATTATAGCTCATAAGTGGACCAGCAGGGCCCAGCACACACTTTTTAATGTTTATTGTCCACAATGGGTTCATTGTCACAGCTTTTCTAAATGTACACATGTGACTCACTATTACTAACTGCTGATATCTCAGAATACACATATATACAGAGTTTATTTTTAAAATTTCATACGTCCTTCTACAAACTGTATTTTTTCATGTTCTGGTACCAAACGCCCAAGCTCTTACACAAATTACACAAAGCCAGAGGTTCTATTTTCCATATGTTTTGGGACTTCTCTTTGAGCGCTGGTGCTTGATTTTAACAGTCATTCTGTGCGGATAGTCCCTTTATAGGTGTATTGCCATTTGAGATATTTCCACCATATCAAAATTATATGCCATAATTGCCCGATAGTTAGCAACCTGCATTTTTTACCAACAGTTTACACTTAGGACAAGACCATGCATAAATATGGCTCTCCCCATTGTAAACTGAAATGGCATAAACTACAATGTAGACAGCCACAAGCAGAGAAGGCCACCAGTAAAATGCATGCAATAATAAAAGAAAGGTAAAGAGACCTAATTCTCCTAAAATTTAAGGAGGACACAGATGACAGAGTGCCACTCCACTTCTCTTTGTTATGTAAACTACATTCAAACAGGCACACATAGGCAAGCCCTACTGTTACCAGAAAAGTTGGGGGCTACAGAAAAATGGCATAGCAGGCCACGTGTTCCCCGGGATGCAGGTTTCTGCATCCATGTTCTAGATACACTTTCATGCAGTTTTTGAAGGAACTTGGCAGGGAGGTTGTTCCAAGCATCTTGGAGAACTAACCTCAGATCTTCTGTGGATATAGGCTTCTGCAAATTCTTCTACCTCTCAAATAATCACACACAGACTATGTTGGCCCTTTGGAGGCCATATCATCATTTCCAGGACACCCATGTTCTTCTTAGCACTGAAGATTAGTTGTTTATGACACCACTATGTTAGGGTTTGTTGTCTTGCTACAGAATATATTTGGAGCCAATCAGACGTCTCCCTGATGGTATTGAATGACGGATAAGTAAATGCCTGTATTTCTCAGCATAGAGGACACCAAGATACAAGCAACTGTCAGGACCGTAAAATGCAGTGGTTGGCCAAGAAACTTGAAACATCATGATTACTTTCCTGTGAAATTGGAAAAATATCCAGCAGTGTCATCAGCTCAAAACTAGAAGCAACCAGTGGGACCTGGCTACATCCATCCACTGAAGAAGTCTGACCAGTAGGGCCTTTATGGAAAAATTGAGGGGTAAAAAAAAAACAAACACTTTCCGTGGAAAAAGGTGACAACTATGCTCAAAGAAATATGAACTAGAGTGTAGAAAAATGGGAGCACATGCTCTAAAATGAGAAGTCACCGAATACGTACAGTCTTTCTTTACTTTTGGTATGCATGTGAGATTTTTCCACCATTCAATTCTTTGGTCATATATTGGCTTTGTTGTTTTTATTTCCAATAGAATGATGTGGACTATTTATCATTTTTTGATTTAGCCAGAAAGGATCTTCATGGAAGAAAGTAGGCCAAAAAGAAACATCTTTAACATGGAGACAAGGCCAAGCTACTCAACCATGCAAGTAAACTGAGGTTAAAAATAAAAATGTCAGCAAGTGCTCTGGACTGATGAATCAAAATGTGAACTATTTGGCTGTAAAAGAAGAGAATTTATTTGCTGAGGGTCAGGAGAGTAGTACAATAATGAGTGTCTGAGGGCAACAGTGAAGCATGGTGGAGGTTCCTTGCAAGTATGGGGCTCCAATTCAGCAAATGGAGTCAGAATGTAGGACACAATTAATCCTAACCAAATTCCAAAGAAATACAGTCTCCATCATGCAACACTCAAGCGTCTGATTGGCTTTAAATTTATTCTGCAGCAGGAAAACGATCCCAGACAAAGAGAATGTCACTAAGTATCATCAGTGTAAAGAACAACAAAAAGTCTTGGAAGTGATGGTATGATCTCAGCAGAGCCCTGATCTCAACATCATCTAGAATGTCTGGGGTTACATGAAGAAACAGAAGGATTTGTACAAGCCTACATCTACAGAAGATCTGTGGTTAGTTCTCCAAGATATTTATAATAACCTCCCTGCTGAGTTCTTACCAAATCTGTGAAGTATACCTAGAAGGACTGATGTTGTAATTCGAAGGCAAAGATAGGTCACAATAAATAATCCTTTCATTTAGATTTCTCTTTCGTTCATTCATTTTATTTTTGTCTATTAACAAAATACAAAGTATTAACATTTTTGCTTTTGAAAGCATTCCTACTTTTCAGCATTTTTCTACACCAATCTCAATTTATTCAATATTACGTACGAGAGCCGAAGTACACGTCTTACACGCCTTGGCTGCTTTCACTGAGGTTATTAATGGTTGTCTGAGGAATGTTTTGCCTTGCTGAATACAGCTTGGCAATTCATCAAGATCCACTGCAGGCGGCTTCCTTTTAATTTTTGTTGACCAATGACATCCTGGATGTATTCGATGAGAGACAAGTTCAGAGATGTTGCAGACCATAGTTGTAGCGCATAGTAGGATGTTCAGGCTATGCAGGCCGCTCACAGTAGCACAAGCAATATGCGTTCTGGTGATGTAATGTTGATAGCAGCGAAGGCATGTAAGTGTGTATATCTCTGCGCAGGGCACTGAAAAAATTGAGAGGTTTTGAAAATGTTGTTTCCGTTTTTTCATCATCTAAATATCATTTACATGTTTATCGATTCAGTGATTTTAATAATTCCACAACACTTCCTTATTGGGGTTGTCATTTCAATATTGAGTATGTTGGGTGTGTTTATATCTGTATACCTAGATATCTAAATCTGAGAAACAGTTTTTAATCAATATAACACAGCGCATAAGCGGTTTTGAAGTTTGACATATTATAAATGAGATAGATAAAGTCTTGGCCTGTACCTTAGCACGTCCATTTCATCTTTCAGTGACTGTGCTTCATCGGCTAGTGTTGTTAAATCTTCATTTTGCTGCCTTAGCTCTGTGATCTCTTTTTCTAGCTCTTCACATCGTATCCTGTAATCATCTTTGGACGCTTCAAGCCTAGAAAAGATGAAAACCTTTATTTAGGGTAACAAAACAAGAATAGAAAAAATAGATATCAATTCTCAAAAATGACTGGCATATCTACAAATAATCTTAAGTCTCTTGTGTTGGCTTACAAAGTTTTCAAACCCAGTTCACAATGGGGTCATTTGCTTTTGGAAGACTGTCCAGTGTTTTGGATGACAAGAATAGTCTTATCTGCAGTGTTTTTCTAGTGAACCCAAAAAAAAATTGAACCAGAGAAACCAGACAGACAGACATTCATACAAGTCATTGGGATCACTTAAAAACAGGTAATGTCTTGACAATTCTAAACGTAGGGCATAGCGCTAGTATAAACAAGAGCGTGAAACTAGTATAGTACTAGTAAAGAGTTTTTTAAATGGAGGTTGCTAATGGACGAGTCTAGTCATATTCCCCTCAATCTTCAGACATTTTCAGGACGGGAGCACTGTGAGGTCCTTGGAAAGGGCTGTGCTAACAAATATGGGGGCAATTTCACAATAAAAGAAATTGGTGCTGATCGTCAAATATAAGTTTGTATGCTGCACAACTGTGTTTCCACCATATTGGCTAAAATCCCCTTTCAAGAAATCCTTTCTACAGGAATGAAACTATTCTACGGGAACGCCAGAGCAATAAGTATCATTGATGAAAACAACTCATGCAAGTAAAATGATTTTTTTCTTAACACTTAACCATTTAATACTCGGTGAGTCACAAAATTACAAAGCATCTGTAGCAGTGTGTGGGTGCCACTACCCTCACTAAATAGACCGTCAAGTTCAAAAGGTGACCTCAAATCAATAAACATGAAGGGTGTGGGAATGGCAAGCAGCACAATATTGGCACCTATCTAAACGATATCATAGTTTAAAGAAAACCTGTCTGGTAAAAGATGCTAAACAAATTCTGCTCTGTAGACTAAAGACTGCTGAATATGAACATTTATCTACATTGCAGCATCCTTACGTTCACATCATCTGCCAAGGATTTAGAGACTATCTGAATAACCCATAAGGCATGCCGCAGGTCTTAAACTCTGCAAAGGAAGTTCACACAGATTTTAGGATGGACAGCAAACTGTTCAAAGGAGTTTGTGAAAATCTCAATGACTGCCAGATATTTTCCCAACCATATAAACCTGGCTCTGTATTGTTTGGTATATACTATATTTGACCATGCTGGACATGATCTATAAGTTTAATGGGGTTGTCCAGGTTTGCGATGAAAGTCTGCAGGCTTCTGAATCCTGAAAGTGCGCAAACCACACGCCGTCGGGATTCTCCGTAATGATGCCGAAAGCATACTTGCAGTTACGGGACGATTAGATGTGCATGGCATCACTCAATTCACCTGCACTAAACAAGGCTCTGTACGTCTAGTCGAAATGTGACCGGAAGCATGCAAATCGCATACTTGTGTTCACACGACTGCCCACTCTCGCCATCGGAGAATCCTGACAGCAGGCAATGCGCATGCTGTGAGAATTCAGAAGTCGGCAGTCATAAACAGTGACTGCAGACTTTCATCTCAAACCTGGACTATACATAAAATAATATGCATTCTACCTAAAGGTTTCTTCTTGCAGCTGCTCTAGCTGTGTCTGAAGTTGGAGGTGCCTTCTTCCAGCTGGACTATTAGGATCTTCTAAAGAATCAGACTGATTTAAACGTTCCATAAGAACCTGGTTTTCAGCAAGTAAACTGCTCTTCTCTTCTTGGAGTGCAGCGACCTTAAAAAGCAAACAAAAATTCACTCTTCAATTTAAGTAAAGATTTGTAGGTGACAACATTTTCTTGTGCAATCCAGGGAACATGCCATCCACTCAGAGCATTCGTGTAACCGTCACAGTGTTATTACCGTACTATCCATGATGGCACTGCAACCATTCCAGGGTTAAAATGCAACCACATTATTTAACAAATTGTGATCATTGTAAAATTGTTTACAATTTAAAACATTACAATCTTCTTAGCAGATAACACAAAACGCTGAAGACAGGACGTAAGCAAATTCCAGAGTAAAAAAAACCCAAGCCCGTCATACACTTTAGGTAGTTGTTGACTTCAGGTGAAAGTTCTTCTCCACCCTATATACAGTACATAGAGCTGGAGTGACAGTCTTTGGATCTACAGACAGCTCTTCATCCTCAGACTGTGAGCCCTCGCGGGCAGGGTCCTCTCTCCTTCTGTACTTGTGTGTCCCTTGTCTAGCACATGTTTATTGTACCTGTCTATATTTTTCCCTTTTCATATGTAAAGCGCCATGGAATAAATGGCGCTATATAAATGTATAATAATAATTTGCATTTCACTTCAAATACTAATTTCTCAGTAAAGGAAGAGCGGACTGGCATTGTAAAGGTGTTACTGGACTTGTCTTTGATAGAGCTACAGGAGCTTCTCACAAAATTAGAATATCATCAAAAAGTTAATTTATTTCAGTTCTTCAACACAAAAAGTGAAACTCATATAGAGTCATTACAGACAGAGTGATCTATTTCAAGTGTTTATTTCTGCTAATGTTGATGATTATGGCTTACAGCCAATGAAAACCCAACAGTCATTATCTCAGTAAATTAGAATACTTTATAACACCAGCTTGAAAAATTATTTTAAAATCCGAAATGTTGGCCTATGGAAATGTATGTTCAGTAAATGCACTCAATACTTGGTCGGGGCTCCTTTTGCATCAGTTACTGCATCAATTCGGCGTGGCATGGAGGCGATCAGCCTGTGGCACTGCTGAGATGTTATGGAAGCCCAGGTTGCTTTGATAGCAGCCTTCAGCTTGTCTGCATTGTTGGGTCTGGTCTCTCATCTTCCTCTTGACAATACCCCATAGATTCTCTATGGGGTTAAGGTCAGGCGAGTTTGCTGGCCAATCAAGCACAGTGATACTGTTGTTTTTAAACCAGGTATTGGTACTTTTGGCAGTGTGGACAGGTGCCAAGTCCTGCTGGAGAATGAAATTTCCATCTCAAAAAAGCTCGTCAGCAAAGGGAAGCATGACGTGCTTTAAAATTTCCTGGTAGACGGCTGCGCTGCGTTTGGTCTTGATAAAACACAGTGGACCTACACCAGTAGATTATATAGCTCCCCGAACCATCACTGAATGTGGAAACTTCACACTTGACCTCAAGCAGCTTGGATTGTGGCCTCTCCATTCTTCCTCCAGATTCTGGGTCCTTGATTTTCAAATTAAATGCAAAGTTTACTTTCATCTGAAAACAACAACTTGGACCACTGAGCAACAATCCAGTTCTTTTTCTACGTGGCCCAGGTAAGACGCTTCTGGCGTTGTCTATTGGTCATGAGTGGCTTGACACAAGGTATGCGACACTTGTAGCTCATGTCCTGCATACGTCTGTGTGTGGTGGCTCTTGAAGCAATGACTCCAGCAGCAGTCCACTCCTTGTGAATCTCCCCCAAATTTTTGAATGGCCTTTTCTTAATCTTATCAAGGCTGCGGTTATCCCGGTTGCTTGTGCACCTTTTTCTACCACACTTTTTCCTTCCCCTCAACTTTCAATTAATATGCTTGGATACAGCACTCCGTGAACAGCCAGCTTCTTTAGTAATGACCTTTTTGTGGCTTACCCTCCTTGTGGAGTGTGTCAATGACTGCCTTCTGGACATCTGTCAAGTCAGCAGTCTTCCCCATGATTGTGGAGCCTACTAAAACAGACTAAGGGAATTTTTTAAAAGGTTAGGAAGCTTTGCAGGTGTTTTTTGTTAATTATTCTAATTTACTGAGATAAAGACTTGTGTTTTTGTTGGCTGTAAGCCATAATCATCAACATTAACAGAAATAAACACTTGAAATAGATAACTCTGTTTTTAAAGATTATATAATATACGAGTTTCACTTTTTGTATTGAAGAACTGAAGTAAATCAACTTTTTGATGATATTCTAATTTTGTAAGAAGCACCTGTGTATTCGAATAGAAATGGTTTGGAGGGGGTGGGGGATTCTGCTGACAGATTCCCTTTAAACTACCAGCAGTATGTCTTATGTAAAAGAACAAACCTTACAGATTCCTTCCATATATAATGCATTTGTCACCAAAAAGGGTTTTCATATCTTATGGTGGCACCCACTTCTGCCAATTGAAGGGCATAGTGAGAAGATATGACATAACCGTTTGAGAAATGCAGAGTCCAAGTAGTTGGAGAGGGAGCAAGACCCAGAAGTACACTGCCAGGAATGGAGAGGTGGCCGTGCATGGTCTCTCTCTCGCCATTTATTTTTATGCGAGGTCAGAAAGTTTTCTGCTCTACAATTTTTGAAGCTCCCATAGAATTGAATAGAGAGCCGTACATGCATGACCTCCACTCCTCTAACTTGATGTGTTCAACAGGAACCCATTTTTTAGAAAGATGTAGTTGTCACCCCTGTCAAGTTGTCATAAATGTCACAGATGGGGCAAGCCCTTTTAATGCTGACAGCAAACAACAAACATTCATGTCAGCAAGTCCAACATATACATATTTGTTAAAGAAAACACAGTATAAGACCATGAAACCATATATTATCATCATATATTAATATTTGGTGCAGAAACACAAAGTCATGCAACTACACTGCTGCCCTCTGCTGGGTTCTACTCATGTAATACAGCTGGAAATGCAATATTGGGAAACACTTTTCTGACAGAAGAGTTAACCAATGTTAGTATTTCTGAGCAGAAAAGCACAGTGCATATGCAAACCAAATCAGCATTGTGTTAGTAAGGCCTCACTCAGACGTCCATCTTTCCAAGTACGTTCCATCCATGCCTTTCATGAATAGAACACGTACTCGTTAGTTTATGGGGATATTTATATGTCAGACTGTGTCTGCAAAAAAAAACCACAGAGATATGTATGTTCTTGATCTGACATATGGCTCAAAATCACTCACGCAAGTCTGCAGGTCTGTCAAAATGAAGGCCATCACATGGATGCCACCCATGTGCAATCAGTGGGCTGTCCGTTTTTACCATTGCATTCATAAGAGGAGCTGTGCAAATTTTTATTCACTTGCAGATGGGATAATCACCGATTGGTCAGTGTGTCCACTTTTCCTAACACTGATGAAATTCTAATCCAACACATTGATTAAAATCACTAAGGTTTTTTCCCATGTACGTGGAAAAAAAAATGGACATCTGAATGACGTCTAAGTGTTTGATGCTGGGGTGTGGGCATTCACAACTTTACCCTTTCTTCTAGCTCATTACATTCATATCTCAGCTTATCTCGTTCCTCTTGGATAGAGTACGCCTTTATTGGCACAGAAAGCAAAATAAGAAAGCAGTTAACGGATTTCATTGGTGTCTAGCACAACATAACACAGATTTACTATTCTGTCTATAGTCAACTAAAGATGTGACAGTTTATGACGGCAATCAACTGATATACTATAAGATTAGTGTAATGCTATAGATTCTACAAAGGTGCCCATAAACATTACATCAGGTGGTAACGGTCTACAAACACGTATGCTCCCATTCACACAAGGGTGCATGCTCATGAACGCAAAGGTACAACCTGCCCCATTGACGTAATATCTTGCTGAACAAAATCTTAGGGACATTTGAGTAACTGTCATACTGGTTGTGAAAGAGTATTTTTGGCTTGATAAAAAATAGCAGAGGTCATTTGTGAAATACGCATTCAATGCTAATATGGCTACTTTTTTGTAGTATAGCAATCTAGAAAAATGTCAAATGTATTACTGTGACTCATCATGAATGAGAAATCAGCCGTCTACTTCAGGCTCACACCACCTATTAGTTGGCTTATTTCACACTAATAATTTGTTCCAAGATTTGGACACAAAGTGTTGTATGTCAGACCCTTTTCACATCCTTTCTGCTCAGCCTCTCGCAAGTGAGTAGGATAAGGTACCTACACACATAGTAAATATGATGCGTGGCATCTAAAGCAGTTTCCTGGCACAAATTAAGGCCAGGGTTAGACGAGTACATGAAAATTCAATCGGTTTTCATCCAGAGCACGCAGACGATTTTCATCGGTGTGTCATCCACATGTCCGCATTTTAAGTACATGTGGCATTCATCTGCAATCCATTTTCATACATCTACATTCAAAAATGTACATGATCACATAGCATGCCCTAGCATAATAACGGCAATGTATCCATAAAAATCAGATGCCACACGAATGCTCTGCATGGGATCCAATTTTTTTGAGCAGCCGTAAACTTGAATAGGCAAGTCTCATCCAAAACTAGAAAGATAATAGTACCTGCTGCAAATGTTTTACACAGACATTAGGTCCATGTAAGAAAACAGTCACTGGAACAGCCCTATCAAATTACGGTCCTGAACAGGTTATTCTAAACCGTGATATGCAAAATAGAAAAAATATGTCTTTGTTTACAAAAATGTACATACATTTAAACTTTCCATGTAAACTTTCCATGGAGGTGGGGCATGGCCGAGAGGCGTATGTAGTGAAACGTGCTTTAGGAGGGCTCCGCAGCTCTCATACGGCTCAATTCATTCTGAGGTGTAGATCTGATCAGTGATTACCCCTCTGCTGGGTCGGAGGTTCCTGGAGTCCCAGGAGCTGTTTTGTGGGCTGCAGCCGAGCCATGACCCAGAGTACAAAGATGTGCAGAGAGGAGGAACTGGCACTGGCCAATTTTCAAGTTTGCGTACGAGTGCCTGGCAGAAGGTGACAGAGGGACTTGAGTGGGGATGTGGTGGCACAGCTTGAGCAATATGCCCGTAGGTCTCACCCGTCCAGCACTCAGATGCAGAGGTCCAAATTCAGAGCACTTGCCCAGGAGGTGGAGGAGTATGATGCGGCTATAATGGCTTCTTCCCTTCAGGCCTCAGCAAGTAGAGGAAGCTCATATAGGGAAATTGAGCAATCTCAGTATTCCTAGTGAGAACACTCAGGAGAGCACTGCATCCCTGGAAGATGTATTCAATGCAGTTACTAAATACAATTCTACAGTCACTTCACTGACAGGTCAAGTGGGATACATACAAGAAACCATTTCTATAATCTGCCATGATGTGCAAAAGGTGGCAGAGCATACTAAGGCTGTAGAATGAAGAGTAAGTGAGTGACGACCTGGAAATTTGCCAGAGAAATAGCAACATTAAGCTGTTGGGGTCCCAGAGAAAGTGGAAGGCTGGGACCCTTAAGGCTTTTTTGAAAAATGGCTTCAGGACACATTTAGGAAAGATGTCCTCACTCCTTTGTTCGCAGTGGAGAGGGCCCACAGAGACCAGGTCCGGTTGGCAGACCATCTCGTCCCATTCTGATTAAAATCCTGCACTACAAAGACTGGAACATTATCCTTAGGAAAGCTAGAGGCAGGACACCATGCTAAGGGGGCAAAATAGTTTCATTTTTCGCCGATTTCTCCATGGAGGTTCAGTGTATAAGATCCCTGTTCCAGGAGATAACGCAAAGGATATGGGTTATCAACCTGCGACACTCAATGATTTAGCCCACTAAACTCACTGCGGTTTCACTTGGTCCTACAAATTTTTTTTTTTTTGAGTCCCCTAGGGATGCCCTAGAGCTACATCACCTGGGCAATACTAAGGAAATCCTGAAAACATGACCTGTTGGTGGGCCTTGAGGACTGGAGTTGGGGAACCCTGCCCTAGAGTGGATGAACAGCCATGAGCAACAAATCAGTCAAGGGGCTGCAGCTTGGGTCGGAGTAGGTCTGTGTCTGACGACTGAATAGTTAGAGCTGCCTTTTTTTGGCCATTCATTGTCCCCTGCTGGCCCAGACTTATTTGCTGACCCTCAGGACCGATGCTATGTTTCAATTACTATGCAGGTTTTACTTGTGCTCTACCCATGGTTTAGAACTACGCAAATAGTTCTTATTTTTCATTAGTGCTGTTGATCCTCTTTTGGAGGCTGCATTAAAGAGATAATTCTCATTTCTTGTCTAATGTACCTTTTTCTTCATAGGAGTGTACACCTATGGTAAAGGTAATGTGTCATTCCGTGCCCCAACCCTTACTTGTAAGGGTAGGTTTAAAATTTAAAATGGGGGCTGGTTTGTGGTTCAGAGTTGCGGGGGAGGGTAGATAGGGTGTTTGAAGTGCAGCTTATTCTGTTACTTAGATTCTTCTTATAGTATATTGCCTGGAGGGAGATTCAGCGTTGGATATCTGGTCCTACATATTTACACTATCTTCCATTTTTCCTTTTTAAAAGGAAAAAAATAGGTATGAAAGTTAATTTGCTGTCTTGGAACATAAGAGGGCTAAGCGATAATTTGAAAAGATATGCAAGCAATGCTCAGGTATATTAAAAAGGTTAATCTCGCAATAATTGGGCTAAAAGAGATAGAACTAACAAAACACTTAATTCACTTCATCCGTGCTGGATGGGCTATAGTCTGCACTCTTTTCACTCTAATTATTCTGGTGGGGAAGATTTCTTGTCCAGAAAAACATACCATTTAAATGCATGGAATCCTTTAAAGACAGTGAAGGTAGGTGCAAAAATCGCTCTTCTGAATGCATTATAGTCGTCATTTACGTTCTTCCTCCCTATTCAAATGCCCCGTTTAAACACAGTCTGGAAAAATTGGCACTACGGACAGATCTGCTCTTGGTGGTTATGGGTGATTTATAATACTTGCAATCTACACAGGAACAACATTTTCCATGGATACAGACCGTTTAACGCCTTTTGGTCAGATTATTAGTCTAGTGGGGCTGATAGATATTTGGATTTCCCAATTTAAAAAAGGAGATTTTTGTGTACTCACCGTAAAATCCTTTTCTCCGAGACGCTCATTGGGGGACACAAGACCATGGGTGTTATGCTGCTGCCACTAGGAGGACACTAAGCAATACACAGAAAAAGTTAACTCCTCCTCCTGCAGTATACACCCTCTGTTGGCTCAATCCTGAACCAGTTCGGTGCCAAAGCAGTAGGAGCTCATAACAGAATGCAATATGTCAACAAATCAAAGAAACAATGAGGCTATAGGCTAAACAAGGGTGGGAGCTGTGTCCCCAATGAGCGTCTCGGAGAAAAGGATTTTACGGTGAGTACACAAAAATCTCCTTTTCTCCATCGCCTCATTGGGGGACACAAGACCATGGGACGTCCCAAAGCAGTCCCTGGGTGGGAAGCCATAACAGCAGACGAAGCCTCGTGAACCACATGCATAAAACGCTTAAACAGTCAACAGACAACTTACAGATGCGCAACAGCTGATTGCAGAATTTGTCTGCCGAGTGCCGCATCTGAAGAAACTTGAGCATGGATTTGGTAATGCTTGACAAAAGTATGAAGACTGGACCAAGTCGCAGCCTTGCACACTTGTTGTGCCGAAGCCTGGTGCCGAATGGCCCAGGAGGCCCCCACTGACCGAGTGGAGTGTGCCTTAATCCCAGCCGGGACAGACTGACCTCTGACACGGTACACCTCTTGGATCACCAAACGGATCCATCTGGCTAACGTGGCCTTGGAAGCAGGAAGACCCTGTCTGGGTCCTTCTGGAAGCACAAACAGTGCGTCCGATTTACGGAAAGATGCAGTTCTCGAAATGTACCTTCGGAGAGCCCTCACCAAATCCAAGGTGTGAAATGCTTTTTCAGTACGGTGAGTTGGCGCCGGACAGAACGAGGGCAGGACTATCTCTTCATTAATATGAAAAGCCGATACAACTTTGGGCAAAAAAGGAGAAGTCCTGAGGACCACCTTGTCCTGGTGAAAAATGAGAAAAGGAGGTTTACAGGACAAGGCTGCCAATTCCTGATTCCCACCTGATGGAGGTAATTGCAACTAGAAAGACTACCTTCCAAGAAA
>VIAB01003124.1:22707-33472 GCA_009801035.1 Oophaga pumilio
CTGTACTGTACATGTGTGGCATTTTTTTTTCAAGAGCAGTCTTTTTTTTAATCCTGTCCAACCCCTGTATGTCCTAGAATGGCGGTACAGTCAGGACACTGGACAGTCACAGTAAAGCTGAGTCTTTAAAGAGTAATTATGATGCTCTACATTGACTTTATTACAGAGAGATCACTTGTTGTGAAGTTTCACTGGTTACAAAAGTAGATTTTCCGTATAGTTATGGCATATATTACATATTTTAGTAAAACTTCAGGACGGCTCCTTGCGATTACGATCACTGACTTTCGACTCACAATATTTTATTATTCCGAGCTTCGGAGTGAGACATGATTGAATTGCATATTTATGATTTCATATTGTAAATACCAGCTACCATCTGGAAAACTACAATGTTATTTATGTCTGCTTTACACCACAGCTAGAAAATAGCAATGTGATGTTACAAAAATGACATTCAGATTCATAATACTTTATTCTGAATAAAAGTTCTGTACACAAAATCATAGTTTAGATGGATGATGAGGACACAATGAGCAGAATAGTGAGGCTTGCGAGTCTGAAATGCAGTCTTCGTGTAATGCCCACATGTGACTGATGTGCTTCATCGTGCGAGAGACATTTCTTGAACTCCAATACAAAATCTGTTAAGCTATGTTCTAGAGATGAGAGAGTACTAAAATGCTCTGGTGCTCGCTGCTCGAATTGAGAAATTCCTACTACTTGCATGCTCGTTTCAAGTAACAAATATAATGGGAATTGCGCCTCTTTCACACATCAATCTTTTGCCGTCAGGTGCGATCCGGCTTTTATTAAAAAAAAAAAACGATCCGTTTTTTGCTTCAGCCGGATCCGTTTTTTTCTCATTAAGTTGCATTAGCGCCCGATCGCGCCGCATGTGCTTCTGTTTCGTCCATTTTTTTCCGGATCCGTCTAAAATTTCAATTCCGGCGGCCGGACACAACGCATCTATGAACAATTTTTGTGTCCGGTGAAAAAACCGGACAGCAGCGGATGCGGCGCAACCGGCTCATGGGTACAATGCAAGTCAATGGGCGAATCCGCCGACCGGATCAGTCTTTTGCCTGATCTGAGCACCGCATTCCGTTTATCTGCTCTGAGCATGCCCAGACCATTTGCTTTTCTTCTCTCTCTCTGTCTCTCGCTCTCTCCGTTCAGGACGGATCCGGCTAAAAAACTGATCCTTTGCATCATTTTTTTTCGCAAACTGCGCCGGATCCGTCTTTTTACATATTGGACAGATTGTGCCTGACGGCGAAAAACTAATGTGTGAAAGTAGCCTTAATGAGAAAGCCGAGATTTTCTCCTGGAGACCCTACAAAGAGGTCTGGGGGCAGTGAAAAAATTCAAATGGATGGGAAAAGTGATGAATAGAAGGACAACAGCATGGGGAAGACCCCTGGAACCATCTCTGACTCCGAGATTGCTGCTGAGAACAATGGTGTCACACTTTTACTTCACTTTAAGAAGTGACAATAAAACATTCCAAACCGTGAAATTGCATTTAATAGGGAAAAAAATGTTAAGAAACATTTATTCCTATATAATGACTTGTATAGAAGGCAAAATTTTTAAAGGATTTTAAAAACATTATAATTTAGGTAAACTAAAATTGATTTTTTTTTAATTAAAAAATAGGAAATTTCAGTGTAATTTATGAAGGAAGAGAGAACTGCCAAAAATAAAGGACACAGATACACCCTGTATTAGGCATAAAGGAGGGCCTCATACACATTCTGTTCAAATTGTCATGTATTGATAATCCTAGACTTAAAGGTGATGCACTGATAGCAAGAAAATGTACTCCAGAGCATGGAATGAGCAACATATGAGTGAGCAATAAAATACCGATGAGAGTATGTGCACACGTTGAGTAAAATTTCTGCACCATTTCTGCATCTCTTAGCAGGAAAAACTCAGCTACAAAAATGTGCATTTTTAGTGTGTTTTTATTGTTTATGTTGCTGCATTTTTGATTGATTTGAGTGAAGTCAATGGTGAAAAACGCAGGGCAAAAATGCACCGAGAATTGACATTCAGCAGATTACTTTAAGCAAAAATATGTAATGCTTTTTTGTAGTGTTATATATCATAAAAATGTACCCTGGAACACGGACTAGTATTTTGGTGATAAATGTAACCCAGCTAAAGTTTGTAACACTTATTGGGAGTGTACTCAAAAACACATAATATTCTATGGTTTCAAAATTTACCCTTACAAAATTTGTTAACGCTTTTCTCCACTGTTATATATGACAAAAATGTACCCCAGACCACAGAATAGTGTATGGGTAAGAAATGTAACCAGGCCACATTTTTAAAGGTTTTTTGTACTGTTATATACCACCAAAATGTGACAGAACACATAATCTATGGATGAGTAATCTAATCCAGAAATATTTTTCAAAGCTTTTTGTGAGTTTTGCATACGACCCGAATGCCATAATAACCATGTTAAACTGTATGGATGAATCATTGAATCCATAAAAAAATGTAGACCGTAAAGATTTTGAAAGTGTAGTTGATGTACTTATACAGTACTAAAGACATTGCAAAAAGTGCAAAGCCAGGCAAGCATTTGTCACAAAAAATGCACTTGACCACGTTTTACTGCTGAAAATTATGTCCATCTGCATCATTAAAATCAATGGCCCTGTCAGTGTAAATAGACAAGTAAGAAAAAGCACACAATTAATGCCTAACAGAGATGATAGACAAAGTGAAACCAGACAGAATTGCATTAGTAGGAACCCAAGAGTGAAGGGCATGTTCCCTCAGGGAAGAGATTGGAAAATACATCAGTTCAGGTAACAACTGTGGCTCAGTTAGATCCAGGAGGGCGCCTGACCCTTTAGTAGGATGAACGTGTGGTGCAGGGGTATTAATTTATAGCCACTATTATGAGTAATCAGATCTGAATAAAGGACTGAGTAACTAGATGTGAATGAAAGACCGAGTAACCACATGTGAGTGAAGTACAGCGTAATGACTAAGGGTGATTAGTAGCTCCGGAAATACGTCAGAGATGCACATATGAACCAACAGAACAGATTTTAATGAATCTGAAATAAAGGATGTTGATTTTATAAGAGGATGTTCTTACTATTTTTACCTAAAATTTTGCTTGTTTCTGCTGGGCAATAGTTTTTTGAGTTCTGCATATGATGTGAAACTATACTATATCTAATGGTGGGTGTTATGATTTGGTAGCTGAGGAGAGCAGGCAAAAAAGGCAATACACCAGAGAGGTTGGAATCTACTGGATTGCAGTACCCTGACTAACCACCACAACTAAAGGCAGCCGTGGAGCGTACCTACGTTGGTCCTAGACGCCTCGTCACAGCCTGAGAAGCTAACTACACCTAAAGATAGAAAGAGGAAAACTATCTGCCCCGGAGCAGATCCCCAAAGAGCATAGGAAGCCCCCAAACATGTAATGGCGGTTAGACAAGAGGAAATACAGACACAGACAGAAAATAGTATGAGCAAACGTTGGGGCCCAATCTTCCTAGAAAGAAAAGGATAGGAAGGACACTTACTGCAATCCAAAAAAACCCTAAAAAAATACCAACTCACTAATTGCAAAAACACCTGAGATCACACGACCTCTACCACCTAAATTAGTTCTGTGGTGTAACAAAACTAAGCAGCAGCCACTGAAAAAACTGGAAAAGGCAAATGAACAAATAACAGTGGCTCAGATAAACTGAGAGGAGCACAAGCCCCAGGAGGGGACCTGGCTGACCTCCACAGAAGTGCAGGACAAAATGCAAAAAGCAAGCACAAAAAATAAAAGCAGAAAATATCTTATCTGTTAGCAGAAGATGCAGGCAAGACACAGCAAGCTTCCAAGTGAACCAGGAACAAAAGTTGAGACAAGAACAATTGATCACCGGCAACCCTGATGGGAGGGAACCTCCCTTATATAAGACCAGTCTGTAACACCTGATTGCCAATCTTCACAATCTTCATTGAATAGTTCAGTACTGTTTGTAACCACCAGAGGGAGCTTCTGCTCAGAATTCATTTCTAACACATTCACAACAGGTGGGTTTGGCTTTTCTATTTTTTCTGAATTCCGAACGAGTAATCAAATGCGAGTGAAGGACTGAGTAACCAGATGCGAGTGAAGGACCGAGTTACCAGATGCGAGTGAAGGACTGAGTAACCAAAAACCAGATGGCCAGACATGAGAGATCAGAGCCAGGAGAAAGACAACTAAGCAGCAGCAGAGCGATGTTCATGTGAGCCGTTGCTCCCAGTGTAAATGTGTGGTTCAAAGTGAGGACCGAAGCCATGCTTCAGGGAAGAATGGCAGCTTGTGTGGCTAGTGGGACTTGCAGCCTAGAGAGTAGTATCATCAACCACCCATTAGGGCCTGTGTTGCTTTGTGCATTACCTAGAGAGTGACAATGGTGATGGGCCTAGTAGTGAGAGTGATGCCCTTTTAGGTTGGTGTATTGGGACTAAGACATTAATGACAATGGCAGTTATTTTGTGGAAACAATAGAGTAAAAAAGCATTGTGCAAATATCCTGTAAATCTTAACTACAGTATTCTTTTGTAATATAACTTGTTTCATTTTCATTGTTTGGGCTATCCACTGATATTGTACCAAAGACAGCCCTTTTATTGTGTTAACCAAATAAATAGCTATTGGTTCAAGTACCACTGTCTCCTCCCTCATTGTCTGGGCTGTTGCATCCACGCACGTTAAAAGTGTGCTGTCACGACTGTTGTCGGGTGTCCCGGGACCAGGGGCTCCTTCCCTGTCCCTAACACTAGGGGTGCAATACCTTGCCCTGTTCCCCGAATTACTTCTGATGGTAAAGACGCCGGGGCCACATACCTTGCCTTAGCTTCTGAACCTGCCCTCAGTAAGTATCCTTACCCCACCCAGGGAATAGGGGTGTAGTAGTGTACCGTAATACACCAACCAGACTAACAAGGTAATACAAACAGGGATAGCAAAAAATACCAATAATACAAATATACTCACACAAACAACAGAGTAGAAGAAGGGGAATATCACACTGTCAAAACCTAGCAACAGTCACAGATAAAGCCACCGAACACCTTCTCACATAACAACAACCAACAACCTCCAGCCATGCAGCAAAAGCTATCTCTGACAATGAGAGCTTGCCATGGCCTAAAATTATATAGAAGATGGGAGTGGCTAACAGTGAACAGCTGAGCCTTAATGCAGGAAAGCTTCCAGGAGCTCTCAACTGAGCAGATAAATCCCTGCACTGTTAAAATAAACCTGCACCGTTTAATATGAAGGTGAAGTGCTTCTAATCAGTGCAGGAGTAGGAGAAATCGGACGCTGCGGTCTTCTGGCTCCTCTCTGTCGCGGTAATCTCGTGACGTTTTATCAGCACAAATATCCAAATACTGTTTTCCATAGCTTCAGATGTTAGCCGAAACTGAGCCTAAAATGCTATGTGAATATAGCCTTATAGGATAGCAGTTTAAAATGTTCTATTTATTATGCTGATGTGTCATAGTATCCTTTGAGCCCATTTTGCATTAAGGGTCAAATTTGACACCTATAGTAACCCAATAGAGCTACATCAATTTTCTTTGTGGACTTGCATGTTTGCTCATTTTTCTAAGATTAGTTATTTTTTTATTTTTTCATGTAAACATTAGGAAAAGTCTTGAATATACAGTTGTGTGAAAAAATTGTTTGCCCCCTTTCTGTTTTCCTATTCTTTTGCATGTTTGTCAAACTTAAATGTTTCACATCAACAAACAAATGTAAATATTAGACAAAGATAACACAAATACAAAATGCAGTAATTAAATAAGGGTCTTTATTATCAAGAAAAAAAGAAATCAAAACTGTCCCTGTGTGAAAAAGTGATTGCTCTCTAAACCTAATAATAACTCTGTGGGCCACCCTTAGGCTGCTTTCACACATCCGTTTTTTGACTTCAGGCACGATCTGGCTTGTTGTTAAAAAAACGGATCCGGTACCGGATGCGTTTTTTTTACCATTGACTTTCATTAGCGCCGGATCGTGCCTGATGTCATTGCGTTGTATCCGTTTTTGTCCTGATCCGGCGGAAATGTACATTCCGGCGGCCGGACAAAATGGTGCATGCAACGTTTTTTTTGTTTACCGGAGCCGCCTGATAGTGCCTGAAGCAGCGCATCAGGCGGCCGGAAATAGTAGAAGTCAATGGAACCGGATCAGTCTTTTGTGCAATCCATCAAAAGTCTGATTCTGGAAATCAGGGACAGGGACTACTACTACTACTACTACTACTACATTTTCCACTGTCTCCAGACATCCTAAACCCTCTTTTTCCGGGTTCAAAAGTTCAGGTCGGATCCAGCAAAAAAACGGATCGTTGCATCAGTTTTTTCATTTCAGCGCCGGATCCGTCCCTTCAGGTGTTCGACGGATTATGCCTGACACAAAAAAACGGATGTGTGAAAGAGGCCTTAGCAGCAACAACTGCAATCAAACGTTTACGATAACTGGCAATGAGTCTTTTACAATGCTCTGGAGGAATTTTGGCTCACTCATCTTTGTAGAATTCTTGTAATTCAGCCACATTGGAGGGTTTCCAAATATGAACTGTCTTTTTAAGATCATGCCACAGTATCTCAATTGGATTAAGTTCAGGACTTTGATTAGGCCACTCCAAAGTATTAATTTTGCTTTTCTTAAGCCATTCATAGGTGGACTTGCTGGTGTGTTTTGGATCATTGTCCTGCTGCATAACCCAAGAGCGCTTCAGCTTGAGGTCACAAACAGATGACCGGATATTCTCCTTCAGAATGTTTTGGTAGACAGCAGAATTCATGGTTCCATTTACCACAACAAGTCTTCCAGGTCCTGAAGCAGCAAAACAGCCCCAGACCATCACACTACCACGACCATATTATAGAGTTGGTATGATGTTCCTTTTCTGAAATGCTGTGTTACTTCTACGCAAGATGTAATTGAACATACAACTTCCAACAAGTTCAATTTTTGTCAGTCCAGAGTATTCCCAAAAAATTCTTCGGGATCATCAAGACGTTTTCTGGCAAAAGTGAGGTGAGCCTTTGTTCTTATTGCTCATCAGTGGTTTTTGCCTTGGAACTCTGCCATGCAGGCCATTTTTGCCCAATTTCTTTCTCATGGTGGAGTCATGAACACTGAACTTAACTGAGGCAAGTGAGGCCTCTAGTTCTTTGGATGTTGTTGTGGGGTCTTTTGTGACTTCTTGGATGAGTCATCGCTGCACTCTTGGGGTAATTTTGATTGGCCGACAACTCCTGTGAAGGCTCACCACTGTTCCATGTTTTAGGTATTTGTGGATGATGGCTCTCACTGTGGTTCACTGGAGTCCCAAAGCTTGAGAAATGGCTTTGCAACCTTTTCCAGACTGATGGCTCTCAATTATTTTGTTTCAGAATTTCTTTGGATCGCATCATGATGCCTAGCTTTTGAGGATCATTTGGTCTGCTCCACTTTGTCAGGTAGGTTTTATTTAAGTGATTTCTTGATTGAGAATAGGTGTGGCAGTAATCAGGCCTGGGTGTAGCTAGGGGGTCAGCTTCTCATGAACAAAGCAAAAATCCGGTGTCGGCCGGAATAAATAAGGACCAATTTCACCAAAATATTAAACTATACAGCACGGTGAAAAATAAAATATAACTTTTAATGATAATTCATAAAATGCAAACAAGAAGTGAGTCACCCAATTAAAACAATAGAAAATGCTCTCAGCCTGATCAGAAAAGACTGTCCCAAAATTATAGGGCTGAAAAAAGCAAATTCACTTAGGATGTATAGAACCACTCACAATCAAATGGTGGCTACAATATACCGAGGTGCAACCACATGGGGGGGGGTTTCAATGGAAAAGCTTCTCAAAGATATGATAAACCACAGTTATTTTATGTTTTTAGGTGAGGGGAGCAATCACTTTTTCACACAGGGCCCTGTAGGTTTCGATTTATTTTTCTTTTAATAAAGACCTTTATTTAAAAACATAATTTTGTGTTTACTTGTATTATCTTTGATCTTTGACTAATATTTAAATTTATTTGGTGATCTAAAACCTTTAGATGTGACAATGCAAAAGAATAGGAAGAATCGGAAATCAAGAGGGGGCAAACACTTTTTCACACAATTGTAGTTTCTATCCATTTGTTTCTGAATTGTTCAATAGAATTTGATCCACTAAAATCCTTCAGGAAATTTTTACACAATTACTTTATATTAGGATTTTGTTGTTTACATTTTTGCAACTATTTTACATATTTGAATGTGGTTGTTCAAGTAGCATGTCAATGGGTCTCTGAAAGTTCTATTCAAATTTATTGGACAGCCACAAAAATTCCTTTAAGAACCCTGTTACATGTTAATATACCCTAAAAATACCAAAGTAATGTTGAATGGTCATTGTCCTGAAGTAATACAACTACAATCTCTAAATAGCAGAGATAAGTAAATCAATTTGATGCTTATCGAATTTGTGTTTAATTTTTAAGGAAGTTTCTGAACCTTGTAAATTCAAACAATTTGTGATTTACTTTGTGAAAATGTACTTAAATGGCAGTTGCAATTTTACACATTGCAGATTGAATTAGCCAATGAAGGTTTACATGATCGGTGTTATCCAAGCATGCTCGTGTGCTAACTGAGTGTCTTCGACATCCTCTAAAAATGTTTGAGTCCCTGCTGCTGCATGTTTCACAGCTGTTCAACAGCTGCAACACATGCATGGATTTCCTGTTTGTTAGGCAATCCCTACATGTGTTGCAGCTGTCGAACAGCTTTGAGACATGCAGGCGTGGAGACTAGTGATGAGCAAGTATACTCGCTGCTCGGGTTTTTCCGAGCATGCTCGGGTGTCCTCCGAGTATTTGGACGTGCTCGGAGATTTAGTTTGTGTCACCGTAGCTGCATGATTTGCGGCTGCTAGAGAGCCTGAATACATGCGGGGATTTCTTAACAAACAGGCAATCATCACATGTATTCAGGCTGTCTAGTAGCCACAAATCATACAGCTACAGCGACACAAACTAAATCTTCGAGCACGCCAATTACTCGGAGGACATCCAAGCATGCTTGGGAAAACCCGAGCAACGAGTATACTCGCTCATCACTGGTGGAGACGAACATATTATTCAAACACACTGAGGTCACTCAGCATCTGAGCATGCTCGGATGACACCTTCGCTCATCAGTAGTCCTGAATGGTAGATATGTGTCACTGAGGTATCTCAGATCTGTAATTTAAGAATTTGTGCACCATTAACAGTAGGTTACTGAGATTATTGTTTTATTTTTGACTGGATTTTGGAGCGACCAAAAAGAGTCTGGGTGGGAACGGTTGCTCCCATACTCCAGTCTAGGTCTTACAGGCCTAATATTAGGAATCTGGACTAGTGTAAGGAGACGGACATATTGACTTATGTTCCCCTTTGGAGAATAAGTATATAATAAAATTGTGTGATGTGAACGATTGCTTGCATTAATGATGTTAATGTTGTGTGCTGCCTGACAGTAGGGAAAGTGAGAGTTAATGTTTTGGGTAATTTTTGAGACTAGCCCAGTGGAGGAGGGACTAAGCTGAAGGGACAGAGGCAGTTCCAGTGAGAATGTTAGAAAGAGCCTTGTGTGCGTAGATAAAAGACCTAAAGTCTAATCTGAGCAGTGCCGCATGTCATGGGTGTCCCTAACAAGGAAAGACAGAGTCTGAGGATAGCGAGATACTAGCAGAAAGAATGAGAGACAAGTGACCGAAAGAACGCAGTGATAAATTGGAGACTGGTCTTGGGTCAGTTAGCCTAGCAAGATGACCCAGAGTTTATAACTCAGAGGTAACAGGTCTAAACGGGACAGAGTACATAAGATGAAGAGAGTGTCCCACTGGTAGTTCCGTAGCATCCTAGACAGAGAAGAAACGTACCGGCCATACTGGCAGTAGTTCTTCTAGAGGTGAGAGAAGGCACGGAATCATGGGTTGAGAATGGAACTCTTATTAACTGGACTGTAGTATTGAGCTGGGTTGTGATAAAGCGTAAAGAAAACACTGAAGATAGAGGACAAGAGAGAAAAGAGGAAAAAATTGATATCGTATGTGGAAAAATGCTCCATAATGTAAAGGAAAGGTTCAGCAAGATATGTGTCCATGATCTTCTGTATATAATCCCTCCCAAGTTATCGATGAGCAAAAAGTTTATTCTTGTCTGGTAGTCTCAGTTACTGAACTGTCAAACACCTGTCCTGACCAACCCAAGTCATTGGTTACATGCGGCCTGCAAGGGAGTAGCACCCCCACACCACAAGCCCACACCCAGTCAGGTTCCACACCTTCATATTACATGTCATTGTGCAGCAGGTAACTTGCCCATGGCTACCACCCTGTGCCACGTTACACTAGCTCATGAGGGGGTAATTGTGCGGAGGCTGGAGCACAACAGAACAGGTGTTACAGTGAAGGAAATAATTATTTGATCCCTTGCTGATTTTGTAAGTTTGCCCACTGACAAAGACATGAACAGTCTATAATTTTAAGGGTAGGTTAATTTCAACATTGAGAGACAGAATATCAAAAGTAAAATCCAGAAAACCACATTATATAAATTTATTTGCATTTTGCAGTGAGAAATAAGTATTTGATTCCTCTGGCAAACAAGGCTTAATACTTGGTGGTAAAACCCTTTTTGGCAAGCTCAGCAGTAAGACTTTTTTGTAGTTGATGATGAGGTTTGCACACATGTCAAGAGGAAT
>VIAB01003124.1:107296-117339 GCA_009801035.1 Oophaga pumilio
CCAAGCACAAGACGCTATATGAACTGTACACCATACATTACATTGAGTTTTTCCAAGAGTGGGCGATGGGTTGGTGGAGGAGGAGCTGAGGTGAAGCCTGGGCAGAGTCTCAAGGGGGCCCAAAAATTTTGCCAGTATGAGGCCCCGAAATTCCTACTGGCAACCCTGTTTGTAAGTATGTCTGAAGATTGAGCCTCTGTGCTCTGAAAGCTTGCAAATATCATTTTTCTGGTTAGTTAATAAAGGTATCACTCCTAGAATACTTTTTTCATTTTTGGGCATAAAAGTGAAATCTACAGCAAACTTTATTAAAGGGAATCTGTCACGTGGTTTTTGGCACCTAATCTGAGAGCAGCATAATGTAGGGGCAAAGACCCTGATTCCAGTTATGTGTCACTTACTGGGCTGCTTGCAGTAGGTTTAATAAAATCACTATTTTATCAGCAGTAGATTATCATTAGAGTACTAGTAAATCTGCTGCCAGGTATTCCTACATATTCGTGAGCTCAGTATAACCCCACTCCCTCCACTGTTTGGCAGACTTATGTTTATCACAGTGTATACATAAATCTGTCACTTAGCAACAAAAACCTGATGACAGATTCCCTTTAACATCTTGGCACACATGGTTCCAATATGTGCCTGCCTACTAAAAGTGGTAAGGCACGTAGAAATCTCCTTACCACTTCATCAGCAATCATAATCCACACCTAACTAGGGTGACAAATAGAGATGAATGAAAAAACAGTCAGGCAGAGCAGGGCGGCCACTTGGGACAAGTTCAGACAGGATAGCCTCTTGGGTCAAGTTCGGACAGGATGACCTCTTGAGGCAAGTTCAGACAGGACAGCCTCTTGGGGCAACTTTGGACAGGATGGCCTCTGGGGACAAGTTCACACTGTATGGCCTCTTGGGAGTTCACACAAGAAGGCCACGGAGACATTATGTCCCTCTGCAGACAGGTCAGCCACAGGGATTAGTTCACAGTTCTGGCCTGGGTTTTCAACCCTCAGGGTGGCAGACAGGTACCACCAATGTGACCACACGGTACAGACACTGCCAAAGCGATCAAAGGAAACAAGGTTTTAACTATGGAGGACTAGCAGGAACTCAGGATACGGGATATGGGACATGGGAAACTATCAGACTAAGGAAAGGTAATGTACAGTTACCAAAAACCACCTAACAGAAGTATAGGGGTAGCACAGGTACCTCCCAGTGGGGGAGAGTGCCTTTTATACAAGATGTCTCTGAGCTTTTGGCAGGGAGATACCATGCAGGTGAATGAACATTCTACTAAATGCTGCCCAGCACCTGCTGGGAGTATTTACCATGTGAACGCGCTGCCCCTTTAAGAACATGGGAGCATGTACACCCGTACCCTAGGCACACTGCAGAGACACAGTGAGGCATGCACAGAGAAGGGTTCACACCATAGGCAGGGGCTGTGAGTAAGCCGGTGTTCCCACATGGTGACAGACTGAGACACCATGCAGGGGCGCCAAGCACAGCGCTACAGTACCCCCCTTTATGGCCCCTCTTCATCAGGCTCCAAATGAGACTTTGCAGAGATGAAGCCAGACTCTTCCTCCTGGACTCCCACAACCTCTCTTCAAGACCACTTTTTGTCCTAGCCACTGGAAGAAAAGTAACATCTGCCACCTTGTCTCTCACCGACTGGACATCAACGGAGCAAAACAGAGCGGCTTTGGAAACAGGAACCTTAATTTGCAGAGTCTCTTTTGGACTAGCAAGAATGTCTGTTCCTTTTGAAAAATATTTAGAGTTGAGAGTCCTCAGTGGTTGATACCTTTTAATGGCTAACTGAAAAGATGGTAACAAATTGCAAGCTTTCGAGACTACTCAGGTCTCTTCATCAGGCTGAACTAATATAAAATCTGAAGAATCACATATTTATACACAAAAACACAGAAAAAATGCAATAGGTAAGACAAGTGACGTGAAGCAGAATAGTCATTATGGCAGAGGGATGAGCATAAATATTGGAACAGTTCATAGATAAGGAGAGAAAGTTTTATTACCCTCTGATTGGGGTCTGGTAATGTTTTGTGATGTTTTCACAGGGTATTTGGAGTAAATTCCTTAATTGATGTAATAGGCCATAAAACCATGTGACAGGTTCATTCCAGCATTAAGAGTGTCAAAGGTCACCATCAATTTGTATTCGCAAATTTTTCTCTGTCTCTGAGATGTGAATCTGCTTCTTAGTACCAGTATTTTCATATCTGACATGCTATGATCAGGGGAGCAAAAATGTTTTGCCACAGGTAGATCCATTCTTTTTTCTCTTATTGCGTGGCGATGAGAATTCATCCTTGTTCTCAGTTTTTGCCCGGTCTCCCCCACATACAGACCCCCAGTTGGACATTTAGTACATATAATTAGGTACACAACATTAGATGTGATGCAGCTGAAAGTACCTGGTATCTTGTAGTCCTGATGTGAGTTGGGGATCTTTATCTTGTCTGTGGTCATTATAAATGGACAGGTTTTGCATTTCTTCTGATTGCAAGGCAAGGTTCCTGCAGCTGTTGGGGAGGACAGGGAACTTCTGACAATGATGCTTCTTAGATTTGGGGGACAGACTTAGACTTAGACTTAGAGACAGAGGTAGGACAGAGTTCAGACAAGGTAATGACACGAGACAAGGTACAGGGACAAAGACACAGGGACCAGGATATTCTGCCTCCTGGAGGCCGGCAAGGACAAGTACAAGACAAGATCAGGAGCAATAGGACAAAGAGCAGGATATTCTGCCTCCTGGAGTGCAGACAAACAGGTACAAGGCAAAGCTAAGAGTGAAGCCTCCAAAGATGGAGAAACACAGAGCAAGACCTGGCAGCTCAGTAGCAAGACACTAACTGAGTAAACGCATTGCACAGGCAAGATCCACAGGGTGGAGCTGCCCTAATTACTAGAGGGCTCATGGTAATTGGTCAGGGACAAATTAGACAGGTGTACCCTGACTCCATAAGAACCAGAGAGTTCTGGCGCTGCCCCCCTATGCACACAGCCAGGAAACAAGCACAGAACAGATAGAAAGCAAGAGGTACAGAGTATGGAGCTGGCAGCAGACAGAAATCACAGCATTACCTGGAGCAGTGAGCAAGTTGGTATGTGGGGAATGGGAGGCCATGCAGCGATGTCAGCAGGGTTGTTACAGTACCCCCCTTTACTGCCCGTCTTCTTCAAGCCCACCAGAATAACTTGTAGAAGAAGGATAGGCGCACATACAGTCAGAGCCATAACAACATTCCTCGGGTAGTAAGAGGTAGGTGTGACATTAGGGATCACAGGTTGCCAAGTCTCTTTGTGTCCATCAAGGTCAGCTTCCCACACAGAAGATACAAGGGCCAGGACTTCTTCCATCTGGTTGACAGAAAGCAGGAAATTGGAAGCTTCTGTTTTGACATCAACATCAACCGGCCCCTGGAAACTGAAGACACCTTCACTGGATCCAACTTCAGCCCGTTATCCCAAGAAAATTAGACCTCCTCCTTTAAATCAGAGGGAAGCAACTTCACCTTGGCATCTTCACTAGCCGGCCAAATGGAAGCTGAAGGTACCCGTACAGGATCCAACCTCTGCCCTTTATCTGAAGAAAATTGGACCTCTTCCTCCGGATTGGTGAAAAACAGAGATACAAAGGCATCTGCTTCAACTTCTTCATCCACCTGCCACATAAAATCAGAAGGCATCCTCACAAGATTCATCTTCTGTCCATGGTTTAAAGAAAAATTTTCAGGTGACAAGGATGTTCCTAGGAACTGGTCACAGGTATAGTCACAGGAGGTGTGTGGAGAGGGCGCCACTGCTTCCTCTTCTTCAGTGGCATCAGCACACCATGACTTAATAGCCAGCAGATCAGGTGGAGAAGGTGACAACACTGTAGACTGACCTTGCATTATAGGAACTAGAGACCTCTGGAGACTAGGAAGTTCCAAATGCAGCACCATGCTGGGTCCTCGGACTGGACTGGGCATTAGAGTACCTGGCTCAGAACGACCAATGGGCAAACTGGACAGTACATGAAAAACAAACTTCTCCATATATAACGCTCCGATTTGGAGCCATAGTGGTCCCTTCAAGATTGGACTGTTCATCAGTAGGGCTTGGCCATCACCAAACACCGTCACCGGATTCTGGAGCAGTTGGACAGAAATCACACACTGACCCCATCTGGCTTGCAGCTTCAGTACATCTGCAGGGCCAAAGCTCCCACAAGAGGCAGAGATACAAGACAATAGCTGGGAGGCATGAGCATAAATGGCACCCTCCCCATTAGGAAGGTGCCTATGTAACCCCTATAATTTCCTAGTAGTTGATAGTGTGTGCAACTGTATGTTGCCAGGTCATCCCGTTATCTAGTATCCTGAAGCTAGTATACAAACCCAATCCCCTGATCTTGTTGCGTCCAGTGCCTGAACCTGAACCCCAGGTCTAGGTGCGGCCATTACCTGAACCCGAACCCCTGGTCCTTTTGCAGTCAGTTCCTGAACTTGCTCCCCTAGTTTGTGTGTGGCCAGTGCCTGAATCAGTTCCCAAGACCCGTGTCTGAACGTGTATTTCATATATCTGGACTGTTATAGCCATGTCTGAATTTAGCCCTATCTGTGACTCCTTGTCAGTATCCATCCTAACTAAGGGTAGCCTAAACGAACCCGAGTGCGTGTCTGTGTACGCTACAGTACCAGGGACTGCCTAGGGGTAGTACTTGGTGGCTACTTGCAGCTCCAGCATGACTCCACCATCTGGAGCTCTAGTGAACACCAGGTAGCTGCATAGTTATGACCCTCCTAGGTAAGCCTAGCCCCATGGCACAGTGGGTTCATGAACCAAGTGTGCCACCTGTGTGTATGACATGGTATCTATGGTATTGATAATTATATTGCCCATATCTTATAGTCTCATGATGAAATAAATTGACTATTAATATGAAGGCCCCTATTAGTATTCATGCTCTCTGAATTTTCAGACAACTTGATGATATGATAAATGCTTAATCTGCAAATCATTTAAACAAATTATGTTGTATCACTTACAAAAACTGCTACAAAATGTTATCCATTGTGTCTTCCTTATATGTAACTTGTCCACTGCCTATTGTTAAGTGCAATCTGTCCTAAGCTTGCAGCTACCTCCTCTCTGTGGGTGCCACTGGTTGTGGTAGTTGGCACTGGAAGTCCAGAAGTTCAAATGTTCTAATTCCCGGAAAGTCAGCAGAAGGGTGAGACACTGTCATTTGCATCATCTTATGGACTTGCTGGGTCTGTATTATATGTTATTGTTTATTGGTAGTTCAATAAAGTATTGCACCACTCTGTTACCCTCATCCTGTGTTGTCTGAGTAGTATTCTGCCCATGGGAAAGAAGTAGGGGCATTCAGTGGGATGAGCCCTAGTCCATGTGATCTTTCTAAAGACAGCAAAGCCAGCGGATCCTCATGTATCCACACTTGGTGGCAGCAGTGGGATACTTCTCGGCCTGGTTGATCCAGGGAGCTGCAGTTGACTGATATTTGTGCAAACTGTATAAGGGCTTCATGACCAGGGAGGCAGATAGACTAAGAAGAGCATAGGTGAGGCATACACAGCAGGTTTCAGATGCCACCATGTCCAACCCCCCCAGCTAGGCCTTGGAAAAAGGACTTGAGGGGATTTACAGCTGCAATAAGAAACGGCAACTACAGAAAATATGTCAGCTTCGACGGATCGAATACTGGGCCACCGACACTCTGTTTGATTTGATCCATGGATTGTTGCTTTGAGATGCCCAGAACATCATGGATGAAGATGAAAAGTCCACTGAGGTGGACCCAGAGGAATTAAACTCCTTGCCAAATCAAGGATCCAGTGGTAGTCAGTATGGAATCAAATATCCAGTACCAAGCAGCCCAAATCCAGGAATCGCATTGAGACCCAAAGTCTCAAGGAAGGAGAGGGCTTGTGTTATAGAATCGGTTTTGGGAGTTCCAGTATCCCTACTGCCAGCGCCAGACCCTGATTCCTTGATGACTCACCACCAAGGAAATCATCTTCACTAGAGACGTGCCAGTATTTAATGAGTCCAACACAGAGGTTGATGAAAATCTGCAAATCTTTGAGACTCTGATGTTGATGCATCAGGTACCCACAGATGGTTGGGCCAAATACCTGTGGACTAGTTTGACTGGCCGGGCCCAGATGCTGTCTGGTCGTTTGGGCCTCAGGACTGCCTGGACTATTGGACTATTAAGGATACCCTGTTAGCCCTTTTTACCATTACCCCCATGAGATATTGCACCAAGTTGCAGACTTTGTCTCGCCAGGGGGCTTCCAATGTAGAATTTGGTAGTCAACTCAGACGACACTGCAACCGTTGGCTCAATGGTCTAACTGGCCACTCTACTAATACCCTCTGGGACGTGATCATGCTTGAGCAACTTATGGAGAAAATGGCCCCAAAACAACAAGAGTGGGTAGCCAACTGAAAGCCCGAAACCCCAGAGCAAGCAGCCTGATTGGCCAATGAGCTTACAGTCAATGAAGCTCACTGGTGACTCGATATTCCCTCTGATCCCAGGCGACCCCTCAACCAAGGATTTGAGCAGCCACCAACTGTTAAGGCAGAACTATCCCACTACAGAGCATAAACCCCACCAGGACAAAGGTTTACAAACAGGACCTGTGATTTGCCCACCTAACAACAATATTGCATCTGCGGGCACCTTGGACACATGGCCAAAAATTGTCCATAGGTCCAGGGCCCCATGCCTGGAGCCCTTCTGCTAGACTGTCCAGTCAATGTCTGCCAAGACAAGCCATCAGGGTCTGAGGAACGCTACCCCCCGGAATACACCAGCAGAGGAAGAAGTGATACACACTGTTCAAACTACGTGGCAGATTGACCACCCTACACCAGCCAACCTCCATATCCACATCCAGCCAGTCAAGGTCAGTGATATCAAGGCCAAGGGACCTCAACATCTCCAGGGCTCGGGGTCAGTGCTAGTGGAATGAGCGCATTTATGTGTGCAATTCACCAGCTGATGTTCTGGAGAAGGAGCAGAAGTAGTTCCATCAATGTGGGTGAATCCGTACCATTGAGCTGAAGAATTGCGTGGGAGGTGGTGCCACACTATTTGCCTTCATCAGGTTCCAGGATCTGCAGGATACGGAAGATGCCATGTTTGGATGCAATGGATATGATTTTGCTTCTCGTTGTTTACGTGTGGAATTTCCCAGTTCAATCCAGAGACCAGGGGGGAGGTATGTAGCGCCCCACAGTTGGAACGGACCCCAGTTCCGGTGAACTGAATACAGAGTCCTCGTCTCAGAGCTTCCTCGACTGGGAACTTGGCAGGACCTGAAAGATCGTATTAGACAAGCTGGAAATATCTGCTATGCTGATGTGCACAAGGACGGAATGGGGATTATGGAGTTTATTCTCAAGGAGGACATGGAATATAGTTTGAAGAAACTGAATGATACAAAGTTTGTTCCCATCAAGTTGAAACCTCTTACATTCATGTCTGTGCTGAAAGAAGTGCTGATGAACTGTCCTCTACAAGTGGAGAATGATGATCGGAAACCAATCATGGCTGGCTAATAAAGAAGGGGGAGGAATGTAACAACACCACTTTTATTCTTAATTATGCCAGACATATATTCAGTAGGCCCAGGGACATGAGATATCTTTCATAGTCTGAGTCTGAACATTGACTTTTGTTGTAGATTGAATTGATGTTTATGAATTGTTGAATGGATGCTGTTTACCTATTATATCAGTCCTTGCAGTTTATTTTCCTACTATCCTTGGGAAACAAAGGCAAAAGATAATAGAACAATCAATGTTTATTAATATGTTGATTACCCATTGTATCAGTTCATGTAGCTTGTTGTTCTGCAAGTATTGAAGAATAAACCATGTAGGTTATTTCAACACTCAAACAATGAGAGATGATCTCCCCCCACCTTCCCCCAATCCTGTGGAAAAAATGCCTGAATAAGAGCTATGGACTATAAAAGGAGGATCTGCATCTGTTTTCCGGAACTCTACATGACAGTAGCCACAGCATCATGGCTCCAACTGGAGGAATACAGATTTGATACTCTACAGGACATAAGCTTAAGGGACCATGGCGCCAGCTAGAGGAATACAGATCTGCTCCATTGACCATCACTGAACCCTCAGAGACATTTAGAGAATCCAGGTTGCGACAAACAGGTCACTCACCTGGCTACATACCTCAATGGACTCAGTCAGCTTCCTAAGCTTGCCGATACCTTCTCTCTCTGTGGGTGCCCCATTAAAGCGGGGTGCTACTGGATGGGGTAGTTGGCCCTGGAAGCCCCAAAGTCGCAGATGCTCTAATTCTCAGCAAGTCAGCGGAAGGGTGAGACTCTGTCATTTGTATCATCTTATGTACTTGCTAGGTCTGTACCACATGTTATTGTCTATTGGTGGCTCAATAAAGTATTGCCACACTGTGTTACCCTCACCCTGCATTGTCTGAGTAGCATTCTGCCCATTGGAAAGGAGTATGGACTTTCAGTGGGATGAGCCCTGGTCCAAGCGGTATTTCTAAAGACAGTCAAGCCAGAGGACAAGAGCACCCACTTGACATCTTTATCAGGTGGATTATGCTTGGAACCCTGGAAAAGTGCTAAAAAAGTCCAAAAGGAATGATTATATACACTGCAATGTAAAAGCAACTTGCTGTGCAGATTCTCAGAACGTTTTAACTTCTCTTAGCCGTTTCAGTTTTCCAAGAAGATAAAAGAAGTGATAGAATTCTTCTGATGGTTATTCATTTTTTTTTCATGTCTCCAGAAAAATTCTATTATCCTGCAGATATTGGTTTAATCTGCAGGTTAATTATGTTACTAACCGGCCCAGAGCCTGCACTTACCCGAACGCTGCGGGGAGAAAATTAACTTTACTCCACCTCCTCCAGCTTCAGTTACGGAGGCGGCGCCGATGCATGTTCAGTCATCACTCTGTGCCTACAGAGCGGCGGCTGTAACTGCACCCCGGCCCTGACTGACACGTGCTCTGCATTAGGACAGATGCATAAGTGGGATGCTCATGCTTATGATTGCGTCGTCTGCGCTTACCAGCCGTGTGCATTCCTCAAAACACTGAAGGACTTTACAGAGGTCTTTCAGCTTTGACCACCGCACACCCGACAACTCGATGTCTGCCCTCAAATTGCCTGCCCGTGTATCCTCCCACAAATGCATTACAGCCTGCCTCTGTTCGCTCAGCCTCTCAACCATGTGCATGGTGGAGTTCCACCTTGTTGCAACATCTATGATTAGGCGGTGCTTGGGGAGGTGGAGCAATCGCTGCAGTCTATGCAGAAGACTGGAGTCTACGGGCGAGTGACGGATGTGCGAGCACAGTCTTCGCACCTTATGGAGCAGGGCTGGTAACTCCGGATAATTATTTATGAAGCACTGCACCACCAGGTTCAAGGTGTGAGCCAGGTAAGGTATGTGTTGGAGTTTTGCCAGGGCTTTGGCCGCCACAAAATTATGGACGTTATCACTGACTACCTTGCCTGGCGCAAGATATATACTGCCCAGCCATGACTCAGTTTCTCGCTTCAAGTAGTCTGCCAGTACCTCCGTGGTGTGTCTGTTGTCGCCCAAAGACATCATCTTTAAAACAGCCTACTGATGCTTACCACTAGCTGTTCGATAGTGGGACACCTCGTGTGCAACACTGGCAGCTGCGGATGGAGTGCTCGTGCGACTGCTCTCTGTCGACGAGCTTTTGCTTCTAGAGGAGAAGGGTCGAACGCCTACAGCCAACTGTTGCCTATACCGTGGACTAGGCAGCAATGTCCCACCGTCGCTGTCCCCTGTGGACCCTGCATCCACCACCTTAACCCAGTGCGTAGTGATGGACATGTAACAGCCCTGGCCATGCCTACTGGCCCATGCATCTGTTGTGAGGTGCACCTTTCTATTCACTGATTGTTTTAGTGCATTGACCATGCTGTCTTTCACATGCAGGTGGAGGGCAGGGATGGCTTTTCT
>VIAB01003124.1:143802-161386 GCA_009801035.1 Oophaga pumilio
GGGTGCCAATACTTTTGGCCACCACTGTAGCAATTTTTCTTAAAGAATTTTGTTCAAAGAGCCATAGCTGTTTAATTTCTCTCTTGGAATAATTATATGAGAGATTGTTTTTTTGCGGGATTAATGGTATTTTTAATAGGACCATTTTACAATACAAATTTTGGGAGGATGGAGAGGATGAAAAAAAGCAATTTTACAATATTTTGGGTTTGTTTTTTCCTTTTTTCCATTTTTTTACTGTGCGGTAGATAAAGGTGACACAGCACCTTTATTTGACAGATCAGTACGGTTATAGTGATTCCAAATGTATACAGTTGTTTTTATGGTTTTGCTACTTTGGCATACAAAAAACCCCACATTAAGTCAGTAAATAAACCTTTGATACCAAGTTTAATTTATTGTAATTGCAAGCAGATTAGTGGGGGTCCTGGAGCACAGCTCCTGCCTGAGCACTTACACATCGTGGAGCACGGATACAATAGGAAGCATCGATTTCCATTGTATCTATACTCCACTTTGCGTGCTCTTTGCAGGATGGAGCTCTGCGTTCTTGTATCATAAGCTCCGCATATCTAGGGGTTGTTTTGAGTGATTGCTGGGGATCTCAGGACCCTGACATGCTCTTCATCCTCTTACAATAAAAAGCACATATATAGTATCAATGTTTTACTTTTTAAATAAAAATCATTTGTCTTTGTACTGTTAATAGACCAATAACTTTCAATTTTTCTGTCAACAGAGCTATATAAGGAATTGTTGTTTTTTTTTACAGAATTTTGGGGTACATGTGATTTTGTTTTCTAGTGATTTTAATTTTCTAGGAGGTGGGTAAAATAAAATTATATTTTTAAAGGTGAAGTCATTATAGATCTGGCAATACCAAAAAGTTTTGTTTTTTATCATTGTTGTATTTTTTGCAATTTTATAAAAGCATTTTTTACAATTTTGTTACACATTGTTTTACTTTTTTTTTTTTTGCTATCGTATAACACAGCCAAGTGCTATGCAATGTTTTACCGCATAGCACTCGGCTCAATATTATACTCTGGGAGGTGCAGATCTGTAATTTTTTTTCTCATGGTGATTCATCATGAGAGAACAATCGCAACATGCTGCGAATCATCCATGAATCAGATCACGCACCCATACAAGCCAAAGGGGGAGTGTGTGTGTGAAACATCGGACTGCACTCAGATGTCATATGAGTGCAGTCCGATTACCACAGACACAGAGAATGGAGAAGATGGAGAAATTAAGCATCTGATCATACTAAGGTGACACTTGGCTCAAGCTCTGACAGAGAATCACATGAGAGAATTGAAGGCTGTGTGAGCGAGCCCTAAGAGTTTAATAGGATCATTAAGATGCTCCACCTGCCATTACAAATCTCAAAATGAAAAGAAAAAAAGAATTGCATAACAACTTGTGCCCTGGACCTCCAGCTATTCCTCTGTGCACACCAACATTCATTATGACAGGTAACAAATAGCAGGCAATCACTAGTTGCTGTAATGATCTCACGTGACGGAACACCACCCAGAGATTCTGCACCTTGGTCACCTGACATATAGTCACTATAGTAAGATGTTACGATGAATTGAGTACGCCATCCTCTGAGAGCTGAACAAAGCTTTTTTTTACTGTTGCTACGTATCAAAGTTGCAATTATAAGGCATGTACAACTGCAAATCCTGTGTTTTATATGAGAGACTCACCCTCTACATAGTCCGTGCTACTATTACGACCCTTCTTTTAAAGTATCGATGGTATAAATATTCTATGAGTGAAACATAACACACTTCAAATAACCAGACTTCTAATGATTATGAGATGACCCTGATGACCTTGTCCCAGTCTGTACAGTAAAGCAAAAAAGTTAAAAATCTGTAAAGGCCAACCTATTGTGTATGCCCCTGTGATTAGGGGGAAATCTGGAAGATTTCAGATTTTTTTTTTAACATCGGTAAAAACATAGTTAAAAAATGTTTATAAAAACTTGATTTAACTCATGTAATTTTCTGATGATACATTCTCTTTAAATTGTATAGTGTTCACAATGGAATTGAGCTAGAGTGATAAGGTAGATTAATTAGTCTGCATAGTCTATAGCTATTGTAATGTGTTTTTACATTATGCTGATACTTTATATTTTTAAGTACACAACTTGGATAAGTTCAAGTTTAATTGTTCTGCATAATGGTAGATAACAATTGTGGCACCATAGCACCGTGAAGTAATATTGTTATTTATCAAGTATGCAATCCATTTAGGGAAAAAAAAAATTGCCTCTTTAGTCTGTGTGGTGGAATAGCAAAACATGTTTCCGCTGTACGATAAAATGTTAATAGCTAATATACCATGCTTTTATGATGGTGCCATTTTTCTAAGCTTCATCAGCTCTTTCAAATAGTATCATAATGTCTGAAGCTGTTTAATGCAATAAAGCAGGCGACGTAATGGAGAATAATTGTGTGTCTCTTTAAAGGAAGAAGGCATTACACCCTATGACAAGCAGTAAGCTAATACAATTAGTACTACAACATGTACAATAGTCAGGTGAAATGTAAAAAATACCATTAAAATAGCATCAACGCACCTTCTTTAATACACTGCTTTTTTTTCTTTTGAGGCTGTCCGACTGAGATTTCTAATGTATCATCATTGACATATACAGATGTAGTGGAGCTGAGCTTGTCAATGAAATTTGCTGAAAACTACATTTCATTTCAATATGAGAACGTGCTGCCTGTGGTTTGTTGTGGGAATTTCGGTATCTACTATAGAAACTGAATACGAAAAGATAGAGACATTAAATAATAAAAAAAATTAAAAAAAACGTGCAAAACATTTAACGACAAGTTCAGCTACTTCTAGAGGACCATTTTTAATTGTTCTGCATAATGGTAGATAACAATTGTGGCACTATAGCACCGTGAAGTAATATTGTTATTTATCAAGTATGCAATCCATTATTTTTCTATTTTTCACGCATGATCCTTAAGCGCACCATAACACTAATTTTTTCATTACAATTTTTTTTGCCAAAAATTCAATTATTGACTTTTTTTAATACGTAAATATATCTGCATGTTATAAAAATGCGCCACCCACAGCCTGTTTACCAGGTTCACCTCTAATAATAAAACTTAACAGAACGCAGTTTATACAAAACATCCATTATCATTTACACCATCTCTGTAATGATCGGTTACTGTAAGAACCTCGGTACTAATGCGGATTACAGGCTTGCCGCTTTTTCTTCAATGTAAGATACAATGGTGCAGAAAGGTAAAGTCTTATAACGTGTTTCTAAATCTAGAAGCAGTAATGTACTTTTTTTTTTTTTGCGGTAACTTGTAGAAAACCAAGATAAACTTACATTATATTTCTTGGACATACAAATATACCAAGAATTAAGTAAAATTCTGCAATATTAATATTATTATTAGAAACATTCTGAAAAGTAAAATGTTTGACTTATTGTATTACTTTACCTTCATGCTGACATTATTAATGTTCTTCATTACATTCTATGTGAATTAAATGACAATTCTATGTGCAAATACCTAGGCTGAATAAGTTTAGTAGTTGATAATTCAGATTCTTAAGGTTTCTAGATATTCACCAGGTATCAGGAGTCCTCAGACAGAAATAAGACTAATAGTAATAACAAGAGCTGTACATTTTGGGATGAAACTTCACTTAAGTTGAAATTTGCCCAAATGACATGTCCATCAAATAAAAAAAAAAATTCTTAACCATGTAAATATATAAATCTTATAGGACAAGATACAAGAATCATGAATTAAGATTAGTATTAGGCAAATAAAATGATCCCGTCAAATATTAAAATCTAGAAACATACCTTTTTTAAAAAATCAGATAAATTGAAGTTGTACTCACCGCATAAAATTACACTTACGGTGTTATCTTCACAAAGAAAAGGGTTCTCCATAAAAGCAAGTTTGTCGGATCTTTTCACTTCGCGCTGAAATGTTTCCTGCAACAGATGATTCTAAACTAATAAATGTTATTAGAATTTTTTTTAAAAAAAGCAATAAATTTGACTTTATATTATATAAACTCTTTTAACTTTGCTCTTAAAATTTAAACCCGTCCGAGCTGAAATAATGAAATAGAAAAAAAAAAAAAGACTTGCTGTCACGCTATCCATTTGTGTTCGTCGAAAACGAGGCACATCATGAAATTCAGGCACAAAAGAAATTTAAAAAAAATATTTGAGCCAGAGGGTGTTATGCCTAACCATGTGAGCGAGCACTATGAAAAGTTTCGGTGTTATAAAAACCTATATATTTTTTTTTTTCAAATGAAACAAAATGCATTCCACTTCTTTTATGTCAAAGATGAGATGAATTTGAAACCGTAACCTGACTTCTTGATGCAGGGTCTCGCCACATGAGATCGTCTCCAATGCATTCCGTTTGGCAAGCAGATCTTTCAATCTTTTTTTTTTCTCCATGCATTACAGAGAATGTTAAATCAGTTTGGTGTCCATATAAATGTCTTTGAACTTTGGCATTGCCTGCGGTACCCTGTCATCATCTTGAGGAACACCGGTTTCAGATCTTCAGCAGGTACTAATTTAATTTCCTCTACATACAAAAGAAGAGCGTGATTTTCGAGATCAATATCTGATTATATATGTTTGATATGTTGGCAGATAAAGGGCCCTATTCTGGTCCAAAGACTTTTTTGAACCTCAGAGGTATACCATTTTAGCTCCCCTGGGATCTGATTGGAAGGAGGTCTCAAAGGTCTGCAACAAACCATCCTGCTGTTGCTTGTGTTCTTCTATAAAGACTTTCTAAAGATTGAGATGAGAAGAAAAGAAGATCAAGAACCAGGATGTCTTTTACCCATTTTAATCTTTCCTGGGGTCTATCTTACCTAAAAATAAGCGTTTATAATACAGGTTTACAAAAAAAAGTCGTATAATGGGACTAAAGGGGAGGAGAGGGAAATGAAGCCTGTTCCTATCTAATTTCCTTAATGATGAGCCTCCAACTTTTAAGCCTACCTTGACTTTTTTCTTTTTCTGCCCATGCTCATAGTGAGAGGGCTTCAAATACAGTACCAGGGTTTAGAAGACCATTAAGCAGGCCTCACAGCTAAAAGGCAGGAGGCTTAGATTTCATTGTGAAACATAAGATTGCTATGTGCTTGGATTAGTAAACAATACACAGTAAGTGCCACGATTTTTCATTGTGAAGAGGATGAAAATATATTTCTGCATGTCATAAAAGCTTGGCTAAATGGAAGCATAATGTGCAGCAGCCTGAACTGTTGTAACATAACAATGGCTAAGAAGGCGACCAGAATTAAAGCTCCACAGGCTGATAGCCTGTATTTTAAGCTGATATGAGGCAGCTAACTAAAGGAGTTAAGGAAAAGTAGATTTCAATTCTTTTAAAGCAAAGCTCACCCACAGTGGCCATTCAAGATCAGTATTATATTATTTAAATGCTCTATGAACTGTTTAAATCCTTATATTCCCTATTTTTTTTTAATAAAAAAAAGTCAAACAGAATTAAAAAGTTTTAAAACATATATCGGGCTTAAAACTTGTCAGCAACGTACGGCAGCTTAGGAAAACTGCAGAAAAATATGCTTTTCGTTAAATAATTAGTTTAAAAAAATGAGAAAACAGGAAAGATTGATCTCCACATTTTAGAAATAGATGATTTTAACATGTATAAAGTTATACAATTACATTGTGGTGAATGGTAATATTAGAATGGTTATTATGGTGTGAAAAATATAAAAATATATTTTAGATATCGTGAACTCATTATTGTACATCGAGTTAAAAACTCCATTTTGTGGATATTAAACCCATTTCCCATAGCACTGTATGACTTTTGTAAAAATTAAATACATGCGCGGTCAAAGTTTAACCAAAATTAAAGGCAACACATAAAGAATGAATACCGTACAAAAAAGTATAAAATGAGACCACAAAAAAGCTGCGTCAAATAAATAATGTAGATTGTTTTCTTAGCCACTACATTATGAAAGTCATCTAATTGTTATCATGGTTGTCTTAATATAGTCCGACACTGAGTGAATTTTTTCCATTCTACAAAATCATTTACTTGCACACTATTGACGGGTGCTATACTTGGCGTTGATCAACTCTACTACTATGATATGAAATTTAGCTTAACATTATGGTAAGCCATTTTTTTCAGCTCTATGTGTTTGCCTCCTATCTAGAAATATTCAAGTGTTGAATGCAGATTAACTCGTGTGGTCCATCACTGCCATATTAAGAAATGTACAGAGAATACTCACAGACTTTACAATTTCCTTGGAAAAAGTCATCTTCAAACTTCTTTCATATTTGTCCCTGCCGATAAACTCAAAAATCTAACCTCGTCAACCTATTTTTAAATGTATGTGTCATCCGCAGAAATCCTACCGCAAGCTAGCCGGTTCCGCCACAATAAGACTAAGCCATATACTTACTGTTTCAAAGGTAAGGTGACTTCAATTTTCAAGGAAATTCGTATGCGAGTTCTTCCTGTATCCACCATCTCTTTCAAACTCTTCTGTCTCCTTGGCTCATTCTGTTAGAGAGGAAGAAGTGTCCCTGCTGTTAAGATCCTATCTGGCTACTACTTGCTCTCTTGATCCCACTCCCTCCCACTTTTTGCCTCTGTTCTGGTCCACTTACATTGTAACTCCTCCCTCACTTGTGTTAACTTTTTTGTACCTTCTTCAAACATGAAACTTTAACACATCCTGAAAATAATGAGTTATGGCTTTTCATGTGTGACTGTTCCCCGGTATTGCAGCCTAAAAAAAAAAACACAGAAAAAAACCTTTTATTTTTTCTCCTGTCCATTTTTCATGTTACATTCTTCACAAAAATTATTGCAAAAATATAATTATTAAACAAATAAAAACAAATTATTTTGTATAAAATTCACTTTCGAAATGTGCAGTTTTAATTTTAGCCAAAGAAAAAATACATCAAACGTTCACAATTTTTGTAATATAAATAGGTGCTCAATAAAATTCTTAACTGAGGTAGAAACTCATCTATGATATAACTACAGCGGATTTAGACATTTCACCTAACCAGCTGCAGAATCCCACATGCCGCTCCTGCCAAGGAAACTAAACGTCAAAATTAAAACTAACATTTCAAAAATATTATCAGCTAGGTAACAACACAGAAAAATTACTCAAATTAATTAGATAAGACCCTTTTACATTAAGCAAAGCCACCCATCAATGCTCTTACCAATATAATTGTTTTTATTTAGTCACTCCTGCCTTAATATTACTGTCTGAATATTCATTAATAATCTTCGAAAAGTGCCATTTATCAACATGATCATTTTTATAGATCATAAGCCAATGGTAGGACATTAAACTTAGGGTAGGACTAACTGTGAACAAAAAGTGTGTGAGGATTATTTATTGAGGCTGGAAACATAAGATCTGTATAGGAAATAATACAAGCCCCACTTTATCTTCCATATATTGTATTCTATAACAGTTAATTAACTAGTGTCCTTTTTATTCTGTTAATGAAATGTCTCTCCCGCTCTACTTGTAGGAAGTTCAAGCATTAATAAAAAGTAAAATTACATTAACTTAATAGGATGCAAGTACACCCTTATTTTCTTGGATTCCTTTGGCTAAATTCCCCATTACACGTGAGTCAATGTCTGACTAAATTGATAATGGCGCTGGTACGCATGCAGCCCTAAAACACTCACGATAGGAAAGTTCATTATTATCTTGGTTGAATGACTGAATTCTAGAACAATGGTCTACAAGTTAGCTTCTGATTTTAAGCATCAATTATCTAAGATATTAAAAAATTAGTGTAACTAAATATGTACACATTAAGATTCAAGCATAATTTTAATCCAATGAGGAAATGGACTAAGGATATATTTCTATGAGATAAGAATATTGCCATCCCAAACCCACCTAGCATACAGTAATTATCTTATTACATAAGTTGTACCCAGACTACAGAATGATCCAAAACAGAATTTGTCTCTTCTTCTTTTGGCTAACTCCCTCTAGCCTAAAATTTACACACCACTAAAAAAGCAGTCCTAGCCTAAATTCTCTATCCTTAAGAGGATCACACCCAGCCAGATCCCCATGTACTTTATGTCCAATTAAAGCGGTCTACAGTATATATGTTGATAAATTCATCACCATATCACTGATATTGCGTCAATGATAAGCATACCTATGTGTAGACAAACAACTTTAAAAAGAAAAACACTATGGACTTAGTCACATTAATCAGGTTTATTCGATCTACCTCTCTGCTGTCCAAAATCCTAGAATGTCTATCAGCTTTATCCCCTTCTTCTCCTCCTGCTCTCTTAAACTCAACATGGAGAAAACTGAATTGATTACCATTCATCTACCTCAAATTTTCCGGTCAGACATAACAATCACTGTTAATGGTGCCACAATTTTACTAACCCTGGAGTAACATTTAACCTTGCCCCTAAACCACATAGTCAAGCCCTTACTATTTCATGTTACATTCAACTGAAAGACATTTTTCAAATCCACTCTTTTTCTCTTTGAATCAACAAAAATGTTAGTGCATGACCACATAATCTCTTGCCAACACTACTGCAACATCTCTTTAATTTATCCTTAACCCAGGTGCCCCAATAATCTACCTCATTAGTGCCCCAGTAATCAATTTTCTGCTTCTCTCCTCTGCCTTAACCTTTATTAGATACCCAGGCCATTACCAAGAGAATTAACAAGGAAGTACAATGACTGAAAAACACAATGGAGCAACCATCAGCTCACCGGTTTGGGAAATTCCTAGACTAAGGGTGTGGTGCACGGAGACTTCAGGCTGGTTTTCTGAGTAAGTGAACCATGAAAAAAATGGGAAAATCCAGCAACAGCAAAAGTCATAAAACATCACATTTATTAGTAGATTAAAACATGAAAAGAAAAAATGAAAAAAACATGATAACGGTCGACGTGTTTCGAGCTACACTAGCTCTTAATCATGACCAAGATTAAGAGCTAGGGTAGCTCAAAACGTGACAACCGTTGTCATGTTTTTAAAATTTTCCCTTTTCATGTTTTAATCTACTAATAAATGTGATGTTTTATGACTTTTGCGGTTGCTGAATTTTCCCATATTTTTTGACGTACGACTACCTGTCCCTTCCATACATCTCTCATCTACTATCTTGATACGGCCTCCTCACATGTTATCTTCTTTTCTCTCCTAATGCAATCATCTCAACAATTTTTTCCCATACTTCTCCCATACTCTGAAATTTGCTACCAAAATAAATTAGCCTCTTTCTCATCACTGAAACATTAAAATGTAACCTAAAGACCCACCTCTTCAAGAAAGCATACAACATGCAATAACCTTGCTGTTACTGCACTGCTATTATCACCAGCTTCTACTCTGCTCTACAATACTGTCTCTTTCCCCCTTCCATAAATAATGCAAGTCCATATGGACAGTCTTCCCTCCCATTGTACTGTACCTTTGTGTCATTAAACATTTTTAGCTGTTATTTTGTACCTTGTTACATATTTTTAACTGATTATTATTTATTGTAAAGTGTGTTTCCACAAGTGTAGATCCCTGGAATTATGAGGGCAATAAAATACTACTACTACTACTACTACTACTACTACTACTACTACTACTACTAATAATAATAATAATATTAACAATAGTATACTTCAAGAATACTGAATTCTGCTTTTTGGTCACTTGTGGGAAGAAATAGCGATGTAAGGGTGACAGAAATTCTGTAGATTTCTATTAAGAAACCAATTTATGAAAAAAGGGCAATTATTTTATGAAGTCTTAAATCAGGTTGGGACAGGACAATTCTGTAATCCCATAATAATGTTGATTTTCTCTATGGATATTGCTTGTTTCGTTATGTATACATTTTTACTAAAAGTTACATTTTTGCTTTCTTCCCCCTTGCTTTTACTCTTTCCAACTTTAAATTGGGTTTTCTCTCGTCTGTACAGTATTTGAATTGTCTTTCATCATTCTATTGGAATATATTTTTGTACGGCAGTATGGCCTAAATAGAACTTATATTCATTGTTTACACCCCAAGAAAATGAGGCTAGAGACCGAATATGCTGCAATCAACCATGGCTAGTTAGTGACTTATATAGTTAGAGTTGTCTTTATTGAGGCATAACAGTTTTGGAAAACATTTCTATATTTAATTACGTTAGTGATTTATAATGCCACATGCTTTTTAAAGTCTGTATATAAAAACTATCATAAGAAAACTGATGAATTGGGATCATGTAGCACTTGTACATATCTGGATTACTGATTTACACTATCAGTCTCACTACTGAATGAAGTAAAGACCACCAACAGTGGAAAGATATTGTATTTTTCTTACAAACTGTATCCAATTTTATGACTAATGTCATAGGCCAATGTGCTGCTGGTTGTTTTATTTTCAGTTTCAGGAAAGAAGTATGCATTGGGAATTGATAATGAAGAACACTGTTCTAAATAAGGATTGAAATGCATAGTGTTTTAGTAAAAAATAATGTTCTTTGATATATATTCTACATATTCTATACTACAGTAATTTAAATTAAATAACCATTCTACATAACTTTTCTGAAACATTTCAATCTATATTGAGCTGTATACTATCCACTTGATGATCGTATTTTGTAAAGCTTTGTCATTTATACTTTATGGGGCTGTTCGGTTTATTTGATTTTTTATTCTATTGGCTTCTTGGGCATTAAATATAACAAATAATGCAATACTTGCCCAATGCTGCTTCAGTGCTACCTCTCCGGAGCTGCCTCTGGTCTTTGTTGATGTGACTGCAGGGGTGACATCATGTCATAGTCTTATGACTGTGCAGCTAATCATTGGGCTCATCGGTGTGGTGTTGTCTACATTTCCATCGCAGATGAGTACAGTGAATGACTGCAGAAGGCCTTGTGTTTTAGCCATATTAAGATCGGAGGTAGCACAGGAAACGTGGTACACAAAGCCTGAATTATTTTTCATTAATCTACACTGCTGTTTCTACCTAATCTTTGTTTACCCAAATAAATATCTACACATAAACACCAAGGCGATAAGCAAGAGGTGCCAACACGGGTTTGACAAAAAATGTTTATCGGCAGACTCGGACTGGACTATAGGGGAACAGGAGAATCCTCCGGTAGGCCCCTGTGAAGAAGTGCTGATGAGTCGTGCTATTACGCTTGATTCACAACTTGCAGAAAAAGGTATAATCTAATCGTTCACTAAACAAGCTAGTGAAATTACTATTACAAAGAAAAAAAGTTAAGTTGTGTACTAGGGTCAGGTTATTGTTGCATGTAACTGAGCAGTAGGCCCCAAGAATCAATATTACTGATGAACCTTTGCCAAACCAGTCCGACACGGTTTATCGGTAACAACAATAACTTTTTTACCACTTTAATGATTGCACACCTGGAGATGTGCACGAAAAAAGTCTCGAGCGGTACTACCACTTGAAGGACCTTTCTCCCGAAGGCCACATCAGAAACATTTTGGATTTGAAAACGATAGTGCTTATAAGGTTTTTCCACTACGAGGATAACCCCTTCTCAATCTGAATGTTTGCCCCCTTTAAAATAAAAACACTTATACTCACCTCCCGTGCCGGCACCATTCCAGCCATGTCAGCAATCGCGTTCCTGAGTCTCACGTCATGTTGTTACATCACTCGAGCCCTGCACCCTATCAACGTTGGTTTATCTGTCCCCGCCTTGAAACATAAGTAGTCAAAAGGAAGTGAGAGAGCAGCCACAGCTCTGACTTTCTCTTAAATACTTATTTGTCTAGAGGCGGGGACAGTGAAGCCGGCACTGATTAGGTGCAGGGCTTGAGTGATGTAACAACATGATGTGAGACTCAGGAACACGATTGTCATCACCGCTGGAATGGTGCTGGCATGGGAGATGAGTATAAGTGTTTTATTTTAAAGGAGGCAAACATTCAGATTGAAAAGGGGTTGCCTTAATAGTGGACAACCCCTAAAAGTATTAAACCTAAAAGAACTCACTGTGTCCATGGCTGAGGTAACAGTTGGCAAGCACAACTGTATTTATGTGTAAAAAGATAATGAAATAAAAAAACAAGTTCTTACAGCTTCTATGTCTTTAATGAGGCTGAAACGTACTGTAGGGTTCACTGATGGTCTTTGTTTCCTTCCCCACAGTTTTTCAGGTACTGTCTACTGACATGACAGCTGCATCCAATCAATGGACTCAGTGGTGATGCCTGTGTGTTCATCATGAGACCACTGAGGACTGTCATTTGCTGTAGTGGTCACTTGGTTAGATGACACATGAGCTGTGATAAACGTTTAGGTTTTACATATAATGAACAGACTTAATGGGGTTGTTTCCACTTCTTAAATTGGCGTAATTGCAAAGCAACTTGAAATTTGCTTAATTTTAAATATCTACTATGTTCTTAAGAATGTTGCATTTTTAATTTTTTTTGTTTACTGGATGTTGCTTTGCTGGTCTACTAAGTAATGGGAGTGCTTGCAAGATATTTGCTAAATAGCTTGAAAACTCAGCTCTGAAGCTGCCTGAATCCTCCAGCAACCTCCATTTGTTCGCCTAACAATAACAGTGCCCCCTATGTGCCCTTACACAGTAATAATACTTCTTCATAGTAATAATGCTACTCTGTGCCTCGATGCAGTTATACAACAGCCTATAGAAATAGCACCTCGTGTGCATCCTTATAATAATCCTCCTGTCCCTTCTTTGACAATAATCACCTTTGTCTCCTTATAGTACGTTCACATAATAATACAAACACTCCTATGTGCTTCCTTATAATAATGCCTCCTGTGCTTTCCCTATAATGATAACAATCCCCTAAGTGTGCCTCCTTAGATTAAGGCCACTCCACTATGTGCCTTATAATAATAATTAATGAGGGCTATGGTGGGCAACTACTGAATGGCACAAATATAACCAGACGTGTAACAAATAACAGCATCCACTCTTTAACCCCTTCACTCCCGGAGCTTTTTTCGATTTTTCGTTTTAGTTTTTCGCTCCCCTTCTTTTCAGAGCCATAACTTTTTTATTTTTCCGGCAATATGGCCATGGGAGGGCTTATTTTTTGCGGGACGAGTTGTACTTTTGAACGACACCATTGGTTTTACCATGTCGTGTACTTGAAAACAGGAAATTGCAAAAATTGCAATCCCACACTTGTTTTTTGCTTGTTTTTTTTTTCTTTTATTGTTTTATTTTGATTGGGGCGAAAGGGGGGTGATTTGAACTTTTATTTATTTTTTTAATTTTTAAACACTTTTTTTTTTTTACTTTTGGTATGCTTCAATAGCCTCCATGGGAGAAGCATGCACAACTCGATCGGCTCCGCTACATATGGGCGATGAGCAGATTGCCCATACGTAGCAGATTTCCTGCATTGCTATGAGCGCTGACTACCAGGCAGTGCTCATAGGAATGTGCCTGCAACAACCATAGAAGTCTCTATGAGACCTCTGGTTGTCAAGGCAACGCGTCACTGACCCCCGATCACGTGACAGGGGTCGGCGATGTGCTAACTTCCGGCCCGGCGGCCGGAAGCTCTAGCTAAATGCCCGTTGTCAACTTTGACAGCGGGTTTTAACTAGTTAATAGGCGCAAGTGGATCGCAATTCCACTCGCGCCTATTGCGGGCACATGTCAGCTGTTTATAACAGCTTACATGTCGCGGCTTTGAGGTGGGCTCCACCTCAAAGCAGAGGATCCTTACTGATGATGTACTATCCCGTCATTGGTAAGGAAGGGGTTAAAGATGACAACAGGTGGTGCTCAGCATGAAAAAAGACAGTCCAGTAAAATAATAAGAAAGAAAGAAAATATGGCACTCACCATAAGTGTCTTGAATCTATATTTACAATAAAATATGTGGCATCTAAGATACAGTGGGAGGAAGCTGGTGCATGTAGGCAATGGCTGTTTCACGCTTCTCTATCCTTTTTCTGGCATATATCCTTATAATAATGATCCTTGGTGCCCTTTTATTGTAATAATGCCTACAAAAATGACCCTACATAGTATGATGTTATCAGATTCTTCCGACTACACAGTATGATAGCCCTACAAACCCCACATAAAGCATAATGCCTCACAGCACCACACCCACTAAGAAGGTTACCACAGCCCCTCATACAGTAGGCTAATGCCACAGGCTCCACATACTGGTCGATGGCCCCATAGACCCTCCATATTGTATGATGGCATCCACAGCCTCCCATACAGTATAACTGTCACCACAGTCCTTAAACACAGTATTAAGGTCACCACATAGTATGATGTCCACCAAAGCCCTACACACACTATGATGTATTGCGCAGCCACCCATACAATACGATGACTGAACATCTCCCTATATACAGTACTGTCCCCCACAACTCCCAATGCAGTATTATGTTCTACACAGCCTCTCAAACAATATAATGTCCCATCAGCCCCCCATAAAGTATGATGTCCCCTACAGCCCCCTATACATTATGATGGCTGCACAGCATGTACCCCACAGCATGTCCCATACAATATAAAATGAAGCGCCCACTATCCACCTCCCAAACCCAATAATACAAGAATTTTATTTAAAAAAAACCTCATACTCACCTGTTCACCACAGCCTCTGGCTCCTCTGCTTTACTTGCAGTGAGACAACATGGGTAGCACAATGCAGTTACATCATCCCACCACCCAACTTCCCCTGCTTGGTGCCACCTCCAACAGGCCAAAGGCTGGAATTAGATTGAATCCTGCTGCAGTAAGTGGCTCTCTGCTCAACCACAACTATTAACAGGTCCAGTTTCCTGAAGATTACCATAATGTTAAGAGTGTTGCAATTAAAGCGGCCCATGGCTGGTTGGCCCATATTTCATTTTCCAGATTTGGTCCATGGCCAGTGCAGCTCTGGCTGAACAGACCTGTCATTTCCTGCACAGGAAACGTAGGGAGGTAAAATAAAAGTCTTTACACCTTATTTTTAGGTTTTCTGAGTTTTTCCAGGTAGGACACTTCCTCAAAAGCTACAGATCGTTTTATATGTGGCATCACTGGTTCTTCTATTTTCTTTCTGACAGCTTAAAGCTCTTTTGAAAGCAGATGTAATTCTGGGACATCTCTTTTCTCCTGGACATTGTTTCTGTCTATAGAAGTAATTGTGGTCTTATCATGTCAGCTTTCCTCTGGGAAGTGGTCCTCTCGCTGTTATATCATACTCGGCAGTGATTTAACTGCCTAAGTGCCTGAAATGCTTTCTATAGTATTCAGCTGATCACAAGCTATTATTTGAGCAATTAGTTTAAAGGGCCTGTTCAATTCCTAAGAACATTTTGCCTGGAATACATCTTTGCTTTTTGCTTCTCTCCAGGGTTCTTTCATAAGCTGCTTTTTGAATTCCACCAGTTGAGGAACTCTCTTTTTATTGGGATCATAAAGCCATTGAAAGGTGATCTGGATCTGTTCACTTCCACATCAGAGGTGATGTCACATCTACAGACAGCTTACATAGGTGAGGAGTAGGTATTTTAGAATACCAAAAATGCACAATATCTTCTGCTGATACATGCAAACCAGAATATAGCTGTAAACGTGTCATCACTGCTCACATTCCCCTCCAACTCGTAAGCGAATGGAGCTGGATTATCCCTTTAAATGGAACCTGTCATCTGATTTATGCTGCCCATGCAAAAGACAGCATGAATCAGAACTTGGTTGCGTGATTACAGCCAGGGACATTTTACTCAGAAAGCTCAGGTGTTTAAGAGAAAATATAGCTCGAAGATCTGTCTGGGGACCATAATCAGGGACCAGACTTGTCAATTGCCCCCCCCCGGCTCTCCCCAGGACAGCTGCACGTGATTGACAGGTCTCTCCATATGTACCTACGAGTTTGGTGCTGGACTAGTCTTGTTTCCAAATGGATTTTGAAAGTATATGCTCTCTGAAACACAAGAGCATTTCAGAGAAAAATTTAGCTGGCTGCAATAATGAAGCCTGGTGCTTATTCATGCTGCCTGCGGTTTTGAGGAGCATGAATCAGATTAAAGGTTCCCTTTAAGAGCAATAAGACAGTAAGTTTACTTTTTGAATGCGAGGAGATATTTAGGCTAATATCTAAATGTCATAATGGCCTAGAGAGCTTTGGAAAATATGTTAGGGCAGTTCCAAGATGCCAGTAAGGCCGGGCTCACACAAGTGTATGAAAAAATCAGTTCTATTTTCATCCAGGAAAGCTGTATGAGTGATCTCATTATGGCAATCAGTGAGTGCGCTCTTCCCCTTTGTAAAGTAGGGAGTGCACGAGCCCTAAGTGCGCTGCCGGGAAAGCAGGCCCTGGAGGCAGGAAAGCTGCATCAGGAGAAGGTGATGCTGCTGAGTTGCCGTGGTGGTAAGAATGTTGGCATCCCTGCCTGGAGGAGGGAGAGGAACCATGCAGGGATTTTGGCACTGGCGTTACAGCAAGAAGAGGTAAGAAGCAGAGCTGCAACTGATCGCCAGTAGAGGTAAGTTAATCTTTTTTTTTTTAACTGAATGAATTGGGATGGGGGATTGATGAGAGTACAGTATGTTATAATGAACTGAAAGGGGGATGGGTGGGTGCACAGTATGGTATGATGAATTGGGAGGGGGAGGGGTAGGTGCACGGTATGTTATAATGATAAGGTTCAGGGGGATGGGTGAGAGAGCAGTATGTTATAATAAATTGGAATTTGGAATGGTGAGTTGCACAATGGCTAAATATACAATATATTAAGGGTGAGTGCATATCTGTATTCAGCAGCGCAGTGTACGGGATAGTGATGAGTGATCAGGGACCCAAGCACTCAAGCACCATGCAATACTCAGCACTGCTCGGTACTCGATGGAGCACCCAAATGTTCTATTCAGTATCAAGCAATGGTGAGGCCGCTCGCCCATCATTATCATTAGATATAAGGGATATATATATGTGACATTTAAATTTTCAGAGGCGTGGTGAACAGTACAGCAAACTCTGCAGTGATCACTTCACAGCTTTAGGACGATGACAAGAAAGTTTGAAGAAGAAACAAAGAAAATAGCCGTAATCAGTAGAGACATCAGATTTAATTTACTAGCTGCAAATATTTATTCTGTATGTGCAACATTCAAAGGTTTACATGGATGATCAGCGGCATTAAACGACCACTGATTGGTAAAGCATGTTCATTGCTGTCGCCAGTATGAGTCCTGTTTACAGAGGACAATCATCTTTTGTGCTCATTCATCACATGATCCTGCAGCCTGTGCACACTGAAAAAACATGTCATAAGAATGCTTCTTCAGCAATCTTGCCGTGTAAATGCCGCTTTATTTACAGAGAGATGATTGGAGTAATACTTTTGTTTGCAAAAGAAACTTCCTTATTATGTAAAGTGCCATCAAAAGTATATAGAGTCTTCTCTTGTTATGTTCATGCTGTACATAAGGGAGAACGAAGGCTTCGGTGGTATTAGGCATTAGGCGAGTATAACTGTGTTTGTTATTTTTAAATAAA